>APFE030735747.1:2134-23336 GCA_000404065.3 Pinus taeda | reverse complement strand
CCCACTTTAATAAAGACCCACTTAGTCATTTATTTCGAAAGTCACTTTTCCTTTCTAATTTTTCATTGACTTTATAAAAGTCACTTTAAAATTAGACTTAGTAACTTTATCACTTAAAGTCACTTTTAAATTAGATTTTAACTTTATAAAAATTATAAAGTCAGTTTAGGAGAAAAATTAAAATCTTTTGGACACTTTTCCCTAGGTCAAAGATCAAAGCCTAAGGGAACTACCTGTCCTACCAAATTTCAACAACATTTGGATTCTAAGTGGCCATCACGATTACAAAAGTTGCAATGTCTATCAATCTTCTTCCTTTTGTTTTTAGTTGCCTTATCATTTTGTTGAGTTGATTTTAAATTGTGAGACTGAAATTGCTTAGGACCCTTGTTTGGTTTAGGACCATTCTTTTTAGGATGCATCTTCTTAGGATTCTTTGAACTTGGTTGCCGCTGGGCTGTTAAGGCTTTCTTAGAAGAGTTTTCAGTATTAAGATGACCAAGATGTAAGAGTTTTTCTCTCTCTTATTAAAGAATCACAAAAAGCATCGAAAGATGGGGACTTGTAGTCTTGTCCTTAATAAATAAAGGCTTCTCTGGTGGAATGGATGGTGGAAACAAACACAGAGTAGGTTGGTCCTAACTTAGTAACAATAGAATAGATAAGGCTACCATCTTCTTTCTTAATCTTAACACCTTCCAAGAGAAGTCTAAGGGCCTTGAACTTGGACAAAAATGAAGAATTTCAACCCCCACTCCGGTTATCAGTTTTCGTTATCACTCCATGCATTTAATTTTAAATCTAAGCATGATAAAAATTTCTAAAATCTGGAAATGACAATATTTTCTGAAAACACAAATTTAGAGATTTCACAACTGCTGAAATTGCAGAAATAAAACACAACAAAATTATGACAGCGACATAGAAAATAACACAGTGATTTTTGGTCAATGTGACCTTGGAAAATCCCCCTACAACTTTTGGGGAAAACCAGCTTGAGAGCTCTTCTTTATTTCTGAAAATGCTTTTACAGAGAAACTGAAATACACAGTAAAAATTTCAGCAACCACAAATTACAACTTATCTCAATTTCCGTGCTTGAACTCCACCTCGAAAATCATGCAATCAACAAATAGCCAAAACAAAATTTTTTATAGCAATAAAACAACATTAAATGCTATACGGCTTGCCTCGAAAAATGTGCCCATAACTCGTTGTATGAATTGTACGGACAATACAGATTCTAACAGTATGTCTGCCTCGAAAATTGTGCCCAAATATGCCTCAAAATTTGTGCCCTTGCTGCTGCCCCTCTTTCTCGATTTCTGTGCCTTTCTCCTGCTATACAGTTTTGCCTTGGGATGCGTGCTAGGTTGCACGAAACAGGGAAACGGGTACGAGTTTCCGAAACGGGAAGCGATACGAAACGCGACCTCCCCAAATTTTGGAAACGGGAAACGCCGAATATAGTATATATATATATATACATACATACAATATACATGATATATATTATATATGTTCAATCATAAAGCATTAATGATCACCATGTATAAATCTTATTACATTTAAACATTAAGATTAAATTTACATCACATTTACTCATGAATGATCACATAATGAAAATAAAAATATAGGAAAATCCAAAAGCAACCTTTATTATATATCCAAGGACAAAATCTCAAAATCAGCGTTTATTTATATTAATATATGACGCTGCAAGTACAATAAAGACTATAAGGCTGCAAGAAGTATAGAGACAAAAGATTAACCCTCATCATAACAATCCTCATCAAAAATAGAAGCAGCATAATGCACAACAGTGGATGGTGGTGTTGAAGAAGATGATGCACCAATTCCACTTCCAGACTCGGCTTCAATATTCAGGGCAGCAAGAGAGCGCTCCAAATCAGGGTTTTTTGCATCCACATCCCATTCTTTAGAAGGACCACTGTTGTATTCTGGACCCCTACGAGATGCAAGGCGAAGGTTGAAGTGCACATAAACAAGATCCTCTGCCTTCTTTGAACCCAACCTATTGTGCTTCACAGAATGAATAAAACCATAAGTGCTCCAATTCCTTTCTGCTGATGAAGGGCTTGCCACTTGTGAAAGAATATGAATGGTAAGGTTTTGCAAATGTACACCATTTACTCCATGACAAATCCACCACCTAACTAGATTCATGGTGCTTCTCTCCTTCAAAGCTGATATATCTGCATAATCATCTATTCCTGCAGCAAAACTGGCAAATTCCTCCTTTACCTTCCTGTGTAGATGAGAAGGAAACATTTCCATAAGGGATTTTTTCACCCCATTAGCCACCTCTCTATCTTTATGGGGTGCCTTTCTCTTCCCATTGCTCTGAGCAATAAGCTCCTCAGCATAAAATTTGGGATTCAAAGCATATGTGCTAAAGTGTGCAATGGAGTGTTGAAATTGTTCCACCTATCAACAATGATTTTCTTGATCAAACCAGCAAAATGATCATCAACAAACAAAAGTTGTGGAGACTCTTGCGAAATGATTTCCATAGTTTTTACCATGGAATCCATGCCATCATATACCTCTCCTAAGAAAGGTTGGTCAGTGTCAGCACTCTGGAGAAGCTCAAATGCAGGGGTTGTGAAATTTAGCAAGAAATCTACCTTGCTCCACCAATCCTCATCAAGGCACAATCTATGCACCATAGATCCCCGCTTTGAATCTGCTTATCTCCACTCAATCCAAAGTTGACTCACCACCATAGAAACTAATGCATGCTTAACCTCAACAAGGCGGTGCAACATCAGGAAGTTTGAGGCATATCTTGTCTCAATAACTTTTAACAACTCCAATTTGGAGTACTCTCGAAATATGGCCTGAGATTGGTGGTGGTTGGTGATGAATTTGACAATCTCCCCTGCTTCCCTTGTGAGTTCCTTTATCCAGGAAAGTTTGTTGTCGATCTCCTCTAAGATCAGATTTAGATTATGGACAATGCATGGTGTCCAAAAGATGTGGTCATACCTCCCCTCAATAATTAAACTTGTAGCTTTGCAAACTGGTGCATTATCCGTGATAACTTGCACCACCTTGTTAGGCCCTATTTGTTCAATAGCTTTTATAATAACATTAGCAATGAATTGTGCATCTTTCACCTCTCCTGAGCAGTCTTCTGCCTTGATAAACATTGCTCCTTTGGGGGAAGTGGCAATGATATTTATCAATGGTTTGCGCCTTATATCTGTCCAACCGTCTGAGACTATGGTAACCTCAGCGCTACTCCAGGAAGAACGAATTGGAGCTAAAATTTCCTCCACAAGGTCCTTCTCATTTTTGAGAAGCTGGGTTTTGACTTTCTCATAGTTGGGCCCCTTGTAGCCTTGAGGAGCTTTGTTAACTGCCCTTATCATATCTTGCCAGCAAGGAGAGCAAACAACATTGAATGGGATACCACATGCATAAATGCACCTAGCCACTCTGGAATCAGTTTCTTCTCTTGCTTGCACATTCACCAATTTAGCAATTCTGCTATCCTGAACTGAAGAGGATGCCCCTGGGCCTCTGGTATTTTTGGGTGCTGGTTGTTCATGTTGTTGAGTGGGACCGACTCTCCTCTTTCTTGCTTTAGCTACAATCCTTGGCTCAATGTTAGACGGAGCTTGAGTAAGGTCATCATGCCTTCTCTTAGTACCATCTGCCTCATCTTGTTCTCTTTGATATGCCCTCCTTGCCAATGGATCTACTATTTTTGTGCAACCTGAAATCCCCTGTCCTCCTCCATGCAATAGATGTGCCTTCACTCTTGGGTAGGAGCCCTTGTACGAATTATTGCAAAGATTGCATCGCCATTCCCATGAGCCACCACCTCCACATTTTTGAATCTTCGTCACATGCCTCCAAAGAGGATAATATTCAGCCCTTGGGTTGGCTCTAGGGCTTGAATTTGCAGCTGCACTTTGGCTGGAAGCCATTGCTACAAAAATAAATTAAAAAAACAAATCTGTAAATAAAAAACGTTTTTCATATTTTTGGCAGCATAAACCCTAGAAAAATTGAAGAAATAGTAGGAAAAAACTAACAAAATGAATGTGGCTTACCCAAATTAATTTTCTGTAGCTGAAGTTACCCTAAAATGCTAGAAAAGAGGAGAAATATGGTTGTAGCTGAGCCAAATCTGTTGCAAAAATAAATTAAAAAAACAAATTTATAAATAAAAAACGTTTTTCATATTTTTGGTAGCATAAACCCTTGAAAAATTGAAGAAATAGTAGGAAAAAACTAACAAAATGAATATTGCTTACCCAAATTAATTTTCTATAGCTGAAGCTACCCCAAAATGCCAGAAAAGAGAAGAGAAATATGGTTGTAGTTGAGCCAAATCTGCTGCTGAAATCTCTTTCTCTTGCTACTGAAATCTCTTGCTCCTCCTGAAATCTACTTTGCTCACTGCTCAAAACACCCTAGCTGAAACAACTGCCAGTCTCCAAGAGAAACGAATTGTTGAATAGTGTGATGAGAGAATGAGATAAACTTCTCTTTTATAAGTTTAGATAGGCTTCTAGAAGCAGCTAGAAGTCACTAGATAACCCTAAAAATAAATTTAAAAACAAATTAAAAATAAATAAATAAAAAAAAACAAGTTAATTGGGAAACGTGGGTCGTATGGCCGTGAAACGCGATTTCGGGCATACTGGCCACGTTTCTGTTTCGGGAAACGTGGAAGTACGGCCGAAAACGCGTTTCACGGCCGTACCAAACGCGTTTCCGAGTTTCGTACCAGTTTCCATACGGAAACGGACCTCTATACCACGTTTCCTGCAACATAGGATGCGTGCCAATAAATGTTGTTGTCCAGATTCGCTGAAATGTCTTTTTGCTGCTCTCCTTCACTTCCTCATTGCTCAGAAATTTTCTCCTTGCTTTCTCTTCTCTTTCTCTCAAATGCTCATGAAATAATGAATTGATTTTTTCCTCTTCTCTTCTCCTTTTATTCTCTAAAGGACCTTTTGGGTTACCCTAAGATCTAATGGTTGAGATTCATTTAGATCTAGGGATGAGAATAAATGTGCATTTAATTCTCACTTTCTATTTTTTAATTCACCCACTTAAATAAAGACCCACTTAGCATTTTATTTCCATAGTCCCTTTTTCACTTTCTAATTCTTCATTGACTTTTAATTAAGTCACCTTTAAATTAGAATGTAACTTTACCACTTATAAAGTCACTTTTAAATTAGAATGTAACTTTACCACTTATAAAGTCACTTTTAAATTAAATTGACTTTACCAGTTATAAAGTCACTTTAGAAGAAAAGTAAAAAATAAATTTGGACACTTTTCCTTAGGCCAA
Source organism: Pinus taeda (assembly GCA_000404065.3). NCBI lineage: Eukaryota > Viridiplantae > Streptophyta > Pinopsida > Pinales > Pinaceae > Pinus > Pinus taeda. The sequence goes on along the minus strand of APFE030735747.1, from coordinate 18,001 downwards.
AGATCAAAGCTTTAGGGAACCACTTGTCCTTTGGTACCCAAATTTTAACGCTCCCTTTTAACGAGGAAAATATTCCTCACCACTCCCATCTTGTCTCTGAAGTAGACATGCTTGCCCCATGGTAAGGCTTTGGTGAAAATGTCTGCTACTTGCTCATTTGTGGAAATATACTCAAGCTTGACAACTCCCTTTTGTGCATAGTCTCTAATGAAGTGATACTTGATCTCAATATGCTTTGACCTGTCATGAAAAACTGGATTTTCTGTGAGTTTTATGCAACTCTGATTATCACAGTAAATTACTGAAGGTCTCAATGCCTGACCAAATAGATCAAACATCTTGCGAAGCCATATGGCCTCACAACTAGCCAAACTAGCAACCATATACTCTGTCTCCGTTGAGCTCAATGCAACTGACTGTTGTTTCCGGCTGATCCACGACACAACTGCCGAACCCAACCCAAAACAACACCCGGAAGCACTCTTCCTATCTGAAGCACAACCTGCCCAATCTGAATTCGTGTACCCTGCTAGTCTCACTCCATCACCTTGTCTATAATCCAAACCAAAATCCACAATCCCCTGCAAGTAATGAAGAATGTGTTTTGTAGCCACTTAGTGCACTTTCCTGGGCTCACACATGAACTGACTCATAGTGTTAACTGCAAAACATATATCTAGTCAAGTGTTGACCAAATACATCAAACAACCAATCAACTGTCTATATAGAATAGGATCCACCTACTCGGAATCAGAAGTGTGAAGCTTCTTCCAGTTAGTAATCATAGGTGTAGACATAAGTTTGCAGTCCTCCATGTGAAATCTGCTAAGAATATCCACAATGTACTTCCTTTGTCCCAGGAAGAAATGCCCCTCCTCTTGCCACACCTCCAATCCTAGAAAATAATGCATCAAGCCGATATCCTTCATCTCAAACTTTGAAGCAAGATCTCTCTTGCAGCCCTCAATGAGTCTCTTTGCACTAGTGATGATCAAGTCATCAACATACAACACCAGAATGAGAGGCTCCTCACCCACCACAATGAAGTATAGGTTCAGATCAGCTTCACTCTTTGTGAGACCCAACTGCTGCAAGTATGTATCAATCCTCGAGGTATCAAGCTCTGGGAGCTTGCTTCAGGCCATAGAGTGCCTTTTTCAATCTGCATACATGGGACTCCTTCCCATGCACCTCAAAGCCCTGCGAGTGCTCAATATAAACCTCCTCCTGAATGAAGCCACTAAGAAATGTTGTCTTCACATCCATCTGGTGGATCTTCCAACTCATCTCTGCCGCAATTGATATAATGGAGCGAATAGATGTATACCGAGCTACAGGAGCGAAGGTCTCCTTATAGTCAACTCCCTCTCCCTGTGAGAACCCTCTTGCCACGAATTGAGCCTTGTACTTCTCGATGCTGCCATCTGCATCATGCTTTATCTTGTAGAGCCATCTGGAAGTAACAACTGATTTACCTTCAGGCCTCGACACTACCTCCCAAACATCGTTCTTCATAATAGGAGAATACTCCTCCATCATGGCCTCTCTCCTGACCTGCTAGCAGGCTGCCTCCTCATAACTAGAAGGCTCAGAGTCAACAATGCTTGTTACCAATGCCATGTAACTACAAAACCACTCAGGTGGTTTACTCTCTCTAACATGTCTCTTTGGCCCAACAACTGATGTGGCCTCGTGCAAGGTATCTTGAAGTCTCTTGGGCTTCCTCTTCCTTGAGCATACTTCTCCCACCAGAGTGAAAGAATCCTCATCATCATCAAAAGCATGAACTCTTAAAGGCCTGCCAACTGACCTCATTCCTGAATATGTGCTTGTAGATGCTGAAGTACCGCGCGAACTGCCCATTAGTGGACTACCCTGTGAACTGCTTTGTGGACTGCCCTACATGCTGCTCGAAGAACCACCCACTTGACTCTGAGAGCCACTGCTCACTGATGGACATGACACTGTAATCGATGTACTCGTTGATCCCTGACCACTGGATCCCTATGACTGACTCCGCTGCTCTTGAAGGTCTGGTGACTCTGAATACTCTAACTGTTGTGACCTCCTCAAAGCTCTCTCCTCCTTGAACTTCACATCCTGCTTAACAACCACTTTCCTTTGTGCAGGAATATAAATCCGATAAGCTTTCGAGGTCTCACTATAACCCACAAAGATGCCCTTGTTTGCAGTGGGCTCTAGCTTGGTCCTGTTCTCCTTGGGAACATAGGAATATGTAAGGCACCCAAAGATACGAAAGTGCCCAACATCAGGCTTCTTCCCAGAAAAAGCCTCCTCCGGAGTCACATTCCCCAAGGCACGATGTGGACTCTTGTTTTGCAAGTACACAATTGTGTTGCAGGCCTTTGCCCACAAAAATAAAGGTAACCCCTGATCATGAAGCATGGCTTTGGCAGCCCCTGCAATGGATCTGTTCTTCCTATTTGCAACCCCATTCTGTTGGGGGTAGTAAGGAACTGTGAATTCCCTCCTGATGCCTGCTTCAGCACAAAAATCAACAAACTCACCAAGGGTATACTTCCCTTCGTTGTCTGACCTGAAGACCTTGATCTTCCTACTTGTTTGGGTGTCCACAAGAGCTTTGAACTCTTGAAACCGCTTGAAGACCTCACTCTTGGTCTTCAAGAAATAAATCTAGGTCTTCCTAGAGTGGTCATCAATGAATAAAACATAGTACTCATAGCCACTCAAGGATACATGAGACATCCGACCACTGACATTGGTATGAATCAAGTCAAGGATCCTGGTCGCTCTACTGTCACTGCTGGGAAAAGGGGATCTGACAAACTTCCCCATAACACATCCTCTGCATACATCAAGGTGATCAGTACTGAAATCTGGCACACCAGTGGTAATCTCCCGCAATGAACTCAAGGCCCCATTATACATGTGCCCCATCTTGCAGTGTCGAATTTCACACGACTCTGAACTGCTAGATTTGCTGTTGGTCCTGTCTCGGGCGCTGCTACTCAATGCCATTAGGGGCTGGATTGAGAACTTGTACACCTTGGCATGGCGCACACCAATCTCTCTAGCTGAAGAAGCTGGAGTTCCCCTAGGATATATAAGCACCTGCCCTCTCCTGAACAACACATCATACCCTCTGTCCTCAAGCGCTGAGACGAATATCAGGTTCTTCTTCATTCCAGGCACATATAGAACATTTGACATTTTAAAGGGAGGTTTGGGTCCCCTATCAAATGTCAATGTCTCCACATTGACTGCTCTAACAATGCTGTCATCACCAAGTACTACCTCCATATCAGTATCACCCTCTAAAAGCTCTAAGAAGTATTCTCTGACTCCTGTCATGTGGCGGGAAGCACCATTGTCAACATACTAAATGCTAGAAGATGCTCTGATAGTAGCGGGGAATGCAAACTCCCTCTGAATCTGTATGATAGGTGATCCTGCACTAGTGGCCTCACAAGCTATGAACCCAAACACCCCATCAAAGCTCTCTGAGAAGCTCTCTATCTCTGCAGAAGCTACCATGGGTTTGTCTTTCCCTTTCTTATTCTTCTTCTCCGGACACACAACAACATATTGTCCCAACTTTTGACAATTCCAACATTTGACTTTGGAATAGTCCTCCTTGTTTTGCTGCTTGTTTTACCTTTGCTTTTGCTTCCACTGTTGGAAGCTTGCTTCTTTGCTTTGCCCTTCTTGCCTCTTGCTAACAATGCCACATTGTCATCCTCCTCCACCTGTTTGGCTGCCCCAAGATGGTTATTTCTGATCTCATTCTGAATGCAATCATCCCACAAACTCTCCCAATCGAGAAGTTTTTTCCATGCAACAATGCCATCCACAAAATTCTCCCAAGTCTTGGGAAGACATTCAAAGCAATCCTCACCAAATCAGTGGGTGCAATGATCTTACCTACAATTGCCAACTCATCTCTCACTAAAGTGATCTTTGTGAGTTATGCCGTAGCATTGTCAGCCTTAGGAATTTTAATGGCCTTTAGTTTCTTCTTTATGACTATTTTTTTGTTTTCACTTGAACTCTGGTAAAGACTGGTCAAAGCTGTCCACATCTCATGTGCATAAGTCTTTCCCTCTCACATGAGGAATGACATGGTCTTTGATTTCTTCCAGAATCAATATTTTTGCCTTAGCATTCTTTTTGTTAAATAGTGCCAACTGTACAGGGTCAGCAGGTACTACTACTAGGTTCTGTGTGGTATTTACCATAATGCCCTAAACTTTTGATTCCTCAAAGATGCTCTGGATTCTCTCCTTCCATGCACTGTAGTTGTTTTGCCCATCCAACCTGTCTTCAACTTTCAAACCCAAAAACATGTTTCACTGTCCTACCAAACTGAATTTTCAAATCTGTGGTAAAGGTTTCTGTTTTCTGTGTAAAAATCAGCATGCTGTAATTTTCACGTTGCTGTCCCAAACTGCACTTTTCAGCCAACCAAGCTCTGATACCATGAAAAATTTCAACCCCCACTCCAGCTATCAGTTTTCTTTATCACCCTATGCATTTAGTTTTAAACTTTTAAATCCAAGCATGATAAAAAATTCTAAAATCTGGAAATGACAATATTTTCTGAAAACACAAATTTAGAGATTTCACAACTGCTGAAATTGCAGAAATAAAACGCAGCAAAATTATGACAGCCACACACGTAAAATAACACTGTTTTTTGGTCAATGTGACCCTGGAAAAACCCCCTACAACTCTTGGGGAAAACCAGTTTGAGAGCTTTTCTTTATCTTTGAAAATGCTTTTACAGAGAAACTGAAATACACAGTAAACATTCCAACAACCACAAATTACAACTTATCTTGATTTCCGTGTTTGAACTCCACCTCGAAAATCATGCCAATCAACAAACAACCAAAACATAAATTTTTACAGCAACAACATTAAATGTTGTACGACCTGCCTCGAAAAATGTGCCCAGAACTTGTTGTACGGACTATACGGGCCATACGTATTTCATCAGTACGATTTCCTTGAAATTTGTGCCCTTGTTGCTGTCCCTCTTCCTCGATTTCTGTGCCTTTCTCCTGCTGTACGGTTTTGCCTTGGAATGCGTGCCAATAAATGTTGTTGTCCAAATTTGCTGAAATGTCTTCTGGCTGCTCTCCTTCACTTCTTCACTGCTCATAAATTTTCTCCTCGCTCCCTTTTCTCTTTCTCTTAAATGCTCATGAAAGAATGAATTGATCTTTTCCTCTTCTCTTCTCCTTTTATTTTCAAAATGACCTTTTGGGTTACCTTAAGGTCTAATGGTTGAGATTCATTTAGATCTAGGGATGAGAATAAATGAGCATTTAATTCTCACTTTCTATTTTTTAACTCACCCACTTAAATAAAGACCCACTTAGCCTTTTATTTCTATAGTCACTTTTTCACTTTCTAATTTTTCATTGACTTTAATAAAGTCACCTTTAAATTAGAATGTAACTTTACCACCTATAAAGTCACTTTTAAATTAGAATGTAACTTTACCACTTATAAAGTCACTTTTAAATTAAATTGACTTTACCACTTATAAAGTCAGTTTAGGAGAAAAGTAAAAAGTAAATTTGGACACTTTTCCCTAGGGCAAAGATCAAAGCCTTAAGGAACCACTTATTCTCTGGTACCCAAATTTTAACAAAAAAAGTTTCAATGGAAGAAAAATTATTGGGGTCCAACGTAAGCAACTCATTTTCGAGTTAATTGGCTCTAATTTCATTTTTAATTACAAAAACTTTATTGATTTGTTTCATTGCGTCATCGAGGGTATCAATTTATGCAATATAGAATCTAAGGTCTAGAGAAATAAACATCCCTATCAACCAACGTGCTTGATCTTGCTTATTTTCCCATTTTGTTTGCTTATGTTCATCTTTAGGTTTAAACTCTTGGCATGAGACTATTATATAAAGACCTTTACTTCTAAGTAAATCCACAATGTAGGATAGCCATTGGAAGTAATTGGTGTTGTCAAGATTAACTAGGCATAGACTTTCCATTTTAAAATAAACTGAAGCTGTAGATGCTGAAACTAAGTGTTCCAATGGAAAGATCTCGAAAAATTAGGCAGTTTGAAAAAAACGGCTCTGAAAACGACTTCTGAGTGAAGAAGTTATGGCTTTTTGAAGAAAAGTCGTTGAAGATGTCGATGAACTACGTGAATGTTGGGAAGTGAATGATAATGTTATATTTAAAAAAAATTCTCCCCCTTTTCCAAACTTAATCTAATTAGTTCACTTTTAAAAAGAACTTGATGTGACCCACTTTTATAAATAAGTGAAAGTCACTTTTACAATGGTACTTTATGAACTATCCACTAAATTGTAACTTAAATAAAAGATAAAGTGACTTTAGAGTTATAAGTGACTCACTTTTTATAATAGGTGAGATCACTTTTACATAAAGTAACTTTAAAACATAAGTTACATGTGCTTTTTGAAAAAGTAACTCAACAAGAAGAAAGACTTGAACCCAAGATCTTTATTCTCATAAAGTAACTTTGGACCAAGTGAGCTAGTTTAAAAGGTTAGTAATTTTTGGAAAAGAGGAAGGGTTTTTTTTTTTGCTCACTAAAGCTTTGGACTGTGTGCTTTATTGAAAAACCCCTTTTTGCCTACAAAACAAAATAAACCACACAAACCAAAACGAAAACGCAAAAATAATCCAAGCCTTACGACTTACAGTTAGATTTGGCCAGAAACTATATATTTTCCTCAATGTTTCTGGTTTTCAAAGATCGCACTAAGGCGCAATGGAAAAGAGCATACGCATGAGAAAAATCATTTCTTTTTGTTTCTGGTTTGCCCAGATCGCACATTCACAGGGCAAAGAGCATACACAGAAATGAAAGGTATATATCTATTAATAAAGAAATTATAGAGGACTATAAACCGAAATAAACAGAGAGATAAATAAGTATAATTGCAAATAAAGACTATATACATCCAAATCTTAAAAATGACATAGCTAGGGCTACCAGAAACCTTTTCGCGTGAAATGAAAGGGGTTTCTCACTGGAACAGATGCTCCTAACACAATAGAGCAGTCCTCTCGGCCCGAAAGCAGTCAGAAATAGTAGATCTACGAAATGATAGTGGGATGCACTTGTACCGGCTTCGGATTTGGATCACCAACAGATGCGGCCTTCGAATAGCTCTGATACCATGTAGGAATTTACAAGGTAAGTTCCTTAGATAGAACGCCAAAGGACACTGCTCACAAACAGATAACAGATCAGTACACCAGTATTCTTGACATGGTTAAAACCCTCAAAGAAAGAAACAGTCCACAGCTTGAGCCAACGTGGCCACGTCAAGAAATTTATTAATGTAAAAGAAATAAAATTTACATAAGCTTCTCTCATGAACGGTCATCTAACAAATGACCCTCCATGCTCTTTAAATAGAGATCATGGACCAATTGAGTGTTAAGCCATGGATAAAGTATTGGTAATACCGAGGAGAGAATGAACCATCGGATCACTTCATGTCTAGAATATATCGTGACCGTCGGATTGTAAGTTACAAAAAGTACATAGTACGAAACACATTTTACCTAACTATACACTAGACCAAGTTATACTTAATTATTTCCTATGTGTTGGAATATCCTAACAACTCCAAGAGAAGATGTAATGTGAAGTGTAATAGTCAAAAGATAATCCAGAAAATGAGTCCATCCTCTTTTTATATTTTCTCCTCATGCCTCTAAACTCCCTTTTTTTAATATTATTTTATGGTGGGGGCCATTTTCCACTAAGTTACTTTTTCCACCATTTAATAAAATAATTTGCCACTATTCTCCAATAAAATATTACTAACCACCTTTATCCAATAATATTTGCCCCTTTTTAGTTAATATTACTAAAAGTGGGCAAAATTCCTTAGTGACTCCCATGGTCACAAAACTGGAGATATTACACTCAGGTATCAAAAACACTTTATATGAGAGATAAAGAAGATCACTAATGAGTTTATACAAATGAGAGCTTTGACTGTGTATATATACACAACTCAAGTGAGGCAACCCTTCAAGAAGGGGTTACGGGCCTAGAAAATAAGGGTACACACCCCATGAGGGTTATTGAGCCTACATATCAAGTTTGACTATGTCAGCGTGAAGCTTACCTAGTAATACAATAACGGCATAAAGAATATGGCCTTAGCCATAATTACAAGTACATAATGATACATATGAATCTGTTGACCATTTCTAATTTTTTCCCAAAGGAAAGCATCATAGTGAAACCTGATGGTTGCTTCCCCACATTTATGGATGGCATCCCTAGTAAACCCATCACCATATCTAGTGTGCCTCACTTAAGGGGGTTCGAACTAGGCACCTGCTGGCATGGAACTAGCCAAATGACCAGTGACATTGGCAACAAATGGTTGAGCTAATCCCTTGGCTTATAAGACATTGTTTCTATGCAAGTAATTCATGATTATTGATAAATCATATTGGTATATAGTTTGTTTCTGTCTTTCATCTCTCTCCTTTCGTAATTATTTAACATCATTTGCAAAAGAGTGAGTTTGCAGTAGAAAGGTTCAATTTATAAAATGATATATCATATATATGCTGAATCCTTCAAGAATGTTGATAAGTCTCACTTGGGAGACAATTGTTATTCTGTTTATACCTATATTTTGTGCTGCCACGCTATTGTGTGTGTTTATGCAAGCTTTTAGTTTTAGTCCCCAGGTTCAAAAATTTATATTGAGATTTGAAAGGAACATGCATAGTTTTGGGTCTTTACCATCAGTTCTTGCCACTTGGGCTGTTTTGTTGACTTTTATTTGATGTATATGGAGGAAAACATCTAGTCACATTTTGGCATTCAGTAGATTGATTCATCTTGTTAGCACTAGATCTGTGTGGCTTATGCCTTAATAATTCTCCTGTGTGGCATGTTGTTTAGGTATCTGCTGATATCGTAGATCTAAAAATACCTCCACAATTCATTTCTTGGTTTGATTCATTTTGGCATTGGATATTACAATATGTATACGTACTTTAACTGAAGAATGGTTTGATTCATTTTTGGCATGTTGCTTATGTTTATGTATTCACTCTTGCAGATGCAGAATACCTCAATAATACATAATTTTATTGGTCCAACATTTCAACGCCACTATGTCTCAAAGTTGCCTGCAAAGAGGTTTGAATGTTTGCCTTACATCTTGTTATTTAGGAAGAGGATGACGTAGGTGGCATTTATCCACAATGGCTAACTTTCTGGGATCCATCTTCTCACACAAAACATGTGGGCCAAATTGGATTGAATGTCAATGATCTAGAGAGCTTTGTTTAGCATGCTTTATTTTTCTTTTTGGTTTCAACTTTTGACTATTGAGAGTTTAAGACATTATAAAGCACTATTTAATTAAATTTCCATGTCAGATACCTTTTAATCTCCTCACAAATGTTGATAGCTTGCTTCGTTTCTTGTATGGCTTATGCAGCTTTGACTTGTCAGAAGCACACATTCGCAGATTAAAGGTCTATTCTGAGCCTCCAGGTGATGCACACCTGTCAATGAGCAGCAGAGATTACTTTGCTCCATAACTTTACATTAGTGACAATAGAAATAAACATCATTTCATATCCAAAACTTGTAATTTCAATCTTATCTATAACTAGAATCATAGAATCATTTTCAATAGTAGCTATGATATAGTTATTACAATTCTAAGACATTTTAGCCGTTGGATCTCAGATGTTGCAGTTAGCAATAATCAAGCTTTGGGGCACTGGAAACAGCATGGGAATCTGCCAAGTAGTCGTTGGTTGCAATGTTGGATACACAGAGAGCTTCAAGCTCTAATGCAAGTATGTACTATCTACTGACTTATCTTAATCTAGTGTTATAAGGGTAAACCTATTTCAAAAACCAAGAGATTTTTATAAATAGCATCCATAGTGAATATGGTTTGACTGAAATATCATGTTGTAAAATCCTTGGAGATTGCCACAAGATCTAACTCAAAACAATTGCTTGGAGAGGTTCTGAAGGGTTTTAGTTCTCGAGTTCTTATTCATCCCAGTCACAATATGGAAAGGTGCAGAGTCCATGTCTTTGAAGTTATCATGCATTTTCCTCAAAAATGTCTCAAATTTCAGGAATGAGGCAACGTGGATTCTTGAGTTACACAATAGCTATTTACATGTGTCCACCAATGCAGCTTCTGTTAAACAGACAGAGCAATGTTGCTGTAGCTGTGGGTTTGCAAGCAAAGATATTTCAACATGATTTCTGTGTTTCTGTTTTACAAATGCCTACAAATAGCAACATGTGGAACTGAAAACTAGTTCAAACTTACAAAACACAACAATATTTCAGTCTTATATGATAATTGGATTGACCTAAGATAATAAGTTCTGAGGTAGATATAGGTCTATCTTTTAAACTGGGATATCTTTTATGAGTTGAGCTAGTAAATTATAACCTTCTGGTAAAGGGCCTATGAATAATGCGTTCAACATTAATGCTAGTTCTCCACAAAAAGAAAAAATCAAGGGGGAATCCCTTGTTCCTTTTATACCTAGAGTACAAAAAACGACATGCATATGATTTATCAATGTAGGCAATCTACAATGTCTCAATAGGCATACCTCACTTCTTTTTGGTTCATTTTAAGTTTTAACTGTATTTATTGTCATAGAGATTATGTTCCTTCTGAACAATCATTGATTTATGTGCAGGAAGAGGATGTGGACATTGTTATGCATCATGTCCTTGGAGTTTTAGAATCTTTCCAAAGAAGGTAATTATAAATGGATTTTTGTTCAATTTATCAGAAGGTCTGTGATTGGTACTTTATTCCAGTTGGATGGAGAAAGATTTGTGGAGACAAAAACAGTGAATGAAATAACTATCCAGTACATTACAATGTCTGGCAAAGACAAAACATCAAGGATAATTAATAAGCATAGAGAAGCAATTGATTGTCTAACTAAAAAACAAGACTTCTCAACTTGAAACCTATGAAAATTCGCTTATAAGTCTGAACTCATTGACCACAGTTCATGAAAGAGGTTAGGGTAGAACAAGTCAACTGAAACATTGATGACTGATAATGAAACACTGCCAAAAATATCAGTAGCTTCAATCTCATGCACCCAACAAAATAGAAATGAAGATGTACTTCAAACAAAAATGACTCAAAATGACCCATTATAACAATCTGTTGTCGCCCGGATTGTACAGGGACTGCGACAACGCTCAGGATGGGGTCTGTCACTCTGATCTTCGTCCACTCCGTTCTAGCTGTCTCCCAACAGTAGACTATGCGGGGTAGTCCCTACGGAATGAAATGAAGGAAAACAAGTTGGAAGCCAACTTGTTTGGGAGACATGGATGAGTGGCCTAGCCAATTGGTTAAATTCGAGCAAGATTATTGATTAAATTAAATTTTAAAGTATGAAACTAGTGCCTTAATGGAGTCACAAATTCTTGCTCATGGTAAAATGGAACCAAATCACTCGATGGACACCCGCTGTTTAAGATGATTGGCTAACCTGAATGATATGGAAACCTATGATCTATGTGTGATGATGCAGAGGTCTTGGTTATTTTTAATTAAATCCCTAATCTAGATGTAACCTTCCTTTAACTATTTTGAAGTTGGGCTCCAAGGTAGGTTATGGGAAGGAGGCCAACAGGAAGCAGACTAGGGCCTGATTAATGATACCTTTCGTTGTGCTCCTATCACCCGATGCCTTTGACGCTGCAGAGACTGGCTCTAACGACTGCAAGGTTACCGTGTTAACCACCGAAGAGTTGTCGAGGCCCTTCAAGCTAAGTGAGAAGGGTTGCCCTATATCTCTATCAACCTAGCTTATGCTAGGAGGTACATTATTAATGCAATCTAAATCTAGTATGCTTATGCAAGATATTATGGATGAAATTATATTGAGTTAAGATTGTTTAAGTTACTTTAGTACTTATGTGAAATTTATCTTGATGCAAAAGTACTTAACAATGTTGTGATACAATCTTAAACAAGATGAGTGTTGAGAGATACAAGTGTAAATTTCAAGTAACCAACTTTATCCACCAGTGATTATTAACACAAGATATCATGCCAATTAATAAGATCAATGTTAGATTATGAGTGCAGAGATGAGAAAATCCAATTTCAGATTTATAACAATTTATATCGGCAGTAAATATTCAGAAAATTCAGACTTAGTCAATGTCATAACAGCAGTGAGAAAACCACTTCAAAACATGAAATTTCCCTTAGACATAAAACACAAAAATCTTTAATGACTAGAGAATGTAAATTAACTTATTTAGCCCACTTTATAATGATGTGTGATTTAGAAATTTTAGAACTGATAAATTTATTACAGCACTAAGTTAGTGACAGATCAGCAATCTAAAAACACTGAAGATGGTGCCCAAAATGTCTAAAAATAGTAATTTTTTACCAGACACTGAAAATTCCAATTTTTCGACCCTTATCAAGTGTATGCTTCAGAAATACTTCAGATTTGAATTTCATAGTTATGCAGTAAATTCCAGCAAGCTAAAATGTTAGATCTAGGTCAAATTAAAGATGTCCTCGAAGAAAGTAAGTCATTGAACATATCAATGAAAAGGTCTCCTTTGAATACATGGAAAGGGGTTCTTATGAAAGGTCTCCTCATATAGCAGTGTTGGAGACATCAAAGAGATGTATACGATAAGCTGGTAGAACTATTCTCTAAAGATGCGATAAGAAAGGTCACATCAGTTAGATCTGATCTACACAAATTGAAGGTATCAAAGGATAAAGGGTTATCTTCATAAGATCTCAATTGCAAGATCTGGGAGAGATAATCATCATTGTTCTAAATGCATTAACTGATGAACAAGGTAACAATGTCTATGAGGATAAGAAGGCTATCCCATTCAACAAATTTTGGTTTCTATGCAAGATAAAAGAAGATAGGTTGGTAGAAAAAAGTGTTGAAGGTTAAAATGAAAGGATTCAAACATTTGCAGGAAGGAAAGGGAAGCTTGGAAAATTTGGCCCTCATAGTCAAGAATCAATGCTATAGGCATTACAGGAAAGATTGTCCTAAACTCAAGAAGGGCAATAACAAGAAATATAGAGAAGAAGTCCATTTCACCAAAGAAGTGGAGAGAGTTGAAAGAAGGAAGTCCAAGGAAGAGGAAAATCATTAAAAGTAAGAGTTCGTGACATCACCATAAGAAACATGAAGGATGTCTAATAGTCAACTATGAAGGATATAGCTCTTGGTGACCTCATTGAAAGATTAAAGGAAGAAGACATCCAAGACAAGTCTCATCATACATCAGTCAAAAGGAAACATCTGTTGGATAAAGATATGCGAGATCCTCAAATCAATTCCAATTCCAATATGCGAGGAAACATCTGATGAAATCCTCATCGAAGGGTTCACCGATCTCAAAAGGAAGCAAGTGTTTCATCAGGAACTCCAACTTGTGGAATTCATGGGATGATGGTGTGATGACATAAGAGATAACACAGATCAAAGGGTTGAAGATCTTTTCAATCAAGGAAGCTACTGAAAGAAACCTAAGATGACCTAAAGGTAAATGAGGTATGTATGCTTACATTTGATTTTATAAAGTCATGTTTTATGGTTGCAGGTAACATGGATCACTGCTCGATCTTGAGAAGCATGATCAAAGGAAAGGATTCTCCTCTGATGAAAGGTTGCTGGAAAGCATGGGTCACACTAGATGAAATCAACATAATATGTCCTCATATGAAGTATGAGATGGCTAACTACAATTGAGGAACTCTGATTGGAAGCTCTTGGGAATGAAATGTGTGAAGAAAGAAAGGAAGGGATCGTGAGATATGCAACCATGGTAAAGGCAATCAACATCCAAAAGACCAAGAAGATTTGACTAGGAAATTTCCTAGAAATATATGAAGACTCTAATGGAAGTCTGAAAAAGATGGAGACCCTTGACAGTGGATATCATTGGTAGATATGTCAACATGTATGCATGATTGTTGATGCGCACTGGAAGACGTCATGATGAAAGACCATCGCAAATTTAATTTTGATTTAAGTGTTCATTTCTTTATTTTTGAACAAATAACTGATGGACTTATGCAAGACTATCGAAGGAAGAACTGTGGATGTCTTCCCCAAGGACCATGTAGAAGGATGTAAGATCCTTCCAAAAGAAATGAAGAAGGCAACATGACATGAAGCAAAACCAGATGAAGACTAATGGATCACTTTTTGATGAAATGAATAACGGCATGATTGACCCATCGATGAAAGTGATGGATGGTCTGTGCCCTATGAAGAAACTACGAAAGATGAAGACTCCTTGACAAAGAAATTCATGACATCGAAGGAAGGAACTCTTCAAGCAGCTGGTTGAGGAGCTGTTGTAGGTCCCTAATTAAGAGGGAGCCTGAAATTTCTAAGCCAAGAGGGAGCTTAGGTACATTCTTTCCGTAGGAATGAGTAAATTCCGTCAGTGGAATTAATATGTCACCCCTAATTGAGAGGGAGAGATAGACACACCATTCTGGGCTTCACCTAGGAAGACAGAATGGAGGATTGGGTAATCATCTGGCAGCTGAGGCTCTTTGAGGATGAGATAGGGCATCCAAGATAAGAGTAGTCGTAGTGGACTGATATTCTTTGAGGACTAGCTACCCAAGATAAGAATAGTCCAAAGAAGGTCATACTCTGTGAACACTCGGGTGGAGTATGTGCCTCAAGAGATAATGATTATGGTGTTTATAAATCATTGGTCTGCCAACATTATGCTCTGATCCTGTGGATAGAGTTGTTAGTCAAGGCCTTGCCATGTGACAATGTTGGTTGATATGATGCTAGACAGATGGGTTACCAATCCGAATCTTCTTATGAGAAATTCTTCATATTGAGAATGACCAAGTACCATTATGAATACCTCCCTAGTTAAGAGGGAGTGTTGAAAAATGTAACTAGGTTCGGTCTTCATAATGACATGCAATTATGATCTTTGTAAATGATGAAAAGAAGTAAATAAAATTATTTTTGTAATGCCTTGCTTCATGGGTTTCGTGAGCAAGAGGTTTATTTTAGATGGCTCCTTTCAGGCCAGGAGTAACTCCAGTTTGGCAGAAAACTGATACAATTTATTTCATTAGGTAGCTATTGTTATATACAAAGAATGTGACTGCTCAGTTCATCTTCTTGATGACTGTTCACATTCCAAATTCACCCAATCGCAGAGGATTAGGTGTCAACGTTCCCCCCCTTAATCTGAAGGGATGTTGGTGAGTCCAAGCATCGTTCTGAATCTTTCAAGGTTTTTTCTTCCAAGCGCTTTGGTGAAGATGTCTGCAATTTGCTCATTTGTGGAACAATGACGGAGATGGATTGTTTTGGCCTCAACATGATGTCGGATCAGATGATATTTAGTATTGATGTGCTTTGTACGATCATGGAACTTTGGGTTCTTGGCAAACTTTATTGCAGAGGTGTTGTCAATCATGAGTGGAGTTGATTGTACTTGTTTTACCTGCAAATCTTCAAGAATTTTTCTGAGCCACACAATTTCTTTCGTTGCTTCAGCTGCTGCCACGTATTCTGCTTCTGTTGTGGAATCTGCTGGAACTGATTGTTTGCATGATCTCCAAGAGACAGCTCCTGATCCAAGACTCATAGCATATCCTGAAGTAGATACTCCAGTTTCTTTGTCTCCATCGAAGTCTGAATCAGAGTATCCAATCAAGCTGAAGTCGTCCACCTGTGTATACTTGATTCCAAGGTCTTGAGTTCCCTTCAAGTACCTTAGAACTCTTTTTGCAGCAGACCAATGTCCCTCACAAGGCTTTTGCATAAACCTGGAGAGGATTCCAACAGCAAATGAAATGCCTG
>APFE030735744.1:322030-368267 GCA_000404065.3 Pinus taeda | reverse complement strand
AGAGATAAGCTACCATCACCCTAGCTGGTTTATTTCCATTTTTGGTTGTAAGCATATTTCAGTATTTTCCATTAATGAAATGAAGTATTATTTCCACTGCATATTTGTGTATATGGTTATCTATGTATTTTGTTGCGTTCCTGTTTAAATCCAGATCAACCATCCCCTTATGCAAACACGAAATAACAATGTACCAGTTTACCTAGTCATAAAATTTCCATATCTCTATCTTCATTTCTACATCTTCTTCCCTTCAAATCTGCTTCACATCAGCTTCATAAGTTCCAGGTATTTAATGCATAATAGTTCAATTAACTCCCCCACATTCATCCATTCTCTAACCTCTCTTATGCCTTCCAAAATCACATATTTTACACAGATGGTTTTCTGCATGTTTGTATCCCACATAGGAATATGAAGTGAATAGACTTGACTCTTTGCCTTCCACTCATTCGTTTCCAAACTCTTCATATCTTGAATATTAAAAAAAAAAAATTACTTCATCGAATGCTCATTTCAACCACATGTAATCATTAAATGGTTCAACCTAATGCCAACATCAAATACAAATCTATTTCTTATTAATGCATCACAAAAATCTTTGTGTTTTCCTTGGAGTCTTGCCTTTGCATTACAACAGTTAAGCTTAAGGAACAATTTTACATCACACCAGATTATGTAATATAGTACTTTCTGCAACATTATCAAAACATTTTAATGTATCACAACTCTTCCTCCTTCTTTTTCTCCTTTGGATTCTATTACTTCTTGCTACTCCTTGTGTTGTTGTTCTTTGTGTTGTTTCTCCTGCATCCCTTTCTACTCCTTCTGATACTCCTTTGTTTGTTTCACATTTTCCATCAAAGACAATACTTCCAACAAACTTCTCCTTAGCATGGTCATTGGTAAGCCCCTTGCCTTGGTGGAGTTGACCTACATTGATAACCTGATATAGCTAGATCCTCTATTGGTGACTTCTCTTAATATGTGTCCATGATATGATCACTTGTGGCCTATTCAATGCAATATTTTTTTTTGCAGTGTCATTGTTAGCTATGATAGGATTAATGATGTGTCCAACAATGGTGGAAAGTATGGCTAAACACAATCCACATTGAACACTAGGTGTAGGCAAAGGAAGCGAGGAGATGCATACCTCAAGAGTATTTTTGCACACAACATTGGTGATAGTATAAGGTCCATAATGGAGTGACTGAAGCTTCCAATGGGCCCCTCCAAGGAATTCCTTTTGCAAATGCAACCAAAACATATTTCTTACTTGAAACTTGTGTGGCATTTGGAGTTAATCAAGGTGTTGTTTGTACTTATCATTAGATTTTTGCAAGATACCATGGACCCACAGACAAATGATTTGAATATGTTCAATGAATGTGCTAGTTTTGTTGGATTTATATTGAACATGTGCAAATTTTCACTATGTAGTTGCAAGTGGTAGTGCAACATCAATGGGACCTAATGATTGAGCTCTTAGGTCCACCTGAAAGGGGCTATGGCCAGTTGAGCGACGAAGAGCTTTATGGTATTTATGTTGAACATAATGGAGACTCTCATCACATGTTTGTTGGTGGTTGGAGCTATACATGTGACAAAATGTACATGATCATCTAATTGATGACCTCTATCTTACAAACAATTGGGGGTGGAAGCTAGTTGATTTGGTGAGTTTGGTGTCCAAAAATGACCAAAGGCTCGACTATAATGTGGTTAAAAACCTACTCTTTCATTATAATATAATGGTATAAGGGATTCTAAAATGAAAGTACACCTATTTGAAGAGAATCTTAGAAATCACTTTTGTTGTGAGACTCCTCTTCTATGCAATCAAAACAGTTATTTTATAAAATATATTAATGACCACAAACACATATCCTTTACCATGCTTCAGAAAAGGAAGGCTAGACATATAGTCCATCGGTATACATACCTAGGGCTAGTTACGAGTAGGAAGAGTGATGTATAAGCCTACTTCTAATTTTTAGTTTGGTATTGATGTAGTAAGTGTATGACTTGATATAGTTTCTACCATCTTGTTGAAGTTTTAGTTATTGAAATATCTTCTATAGTACTACCATTGTATTCTCCACACAAAAATTCCATGTTACCTTATTGTAATATGGCACCCAAATCAACTTGGCATGCTCACTTGAAGGAATATAAAGATGTCTCATGTAGCACAATTGTAATTGATGTTTAAATGGTTGTTGTAGGTATAGAAAAAATTTATTATGGTGATCATTCCATTATGTCTACATAAATCGAAGAGGCTTATCTCCTTCACCAAAATATAATGTTTCCATTGTCAACAACCTTGCACAACAAAACACATCTCCTTATCATAGGCGTGGTATCTATAGATATTATAAGAGAGTGTTTCACTATAATAGACTTCCATATTTCCTTATGTAATCCCTCCTCCCACATTTACACACTTTACAAGCTCTCCAGGGTAAACATGAGCTGAGTGCTACTATGACATGGCCTGAACTCCAAGTTCTAGTTATGGAAGTGGGACCTAGAAACTGAAATCTTATCTCCATTCCCTGGGGACTATAGATCATTGAAGAGCCTGAAAACCACCCTACGTGATCAATCCTTTAGCAAAAACTCATTTTCATCGAGTTAACTTGTAACACCCGCTCCTCCTAGGTCCACCCAAGCAACATGCTAGGTGGGGTAAACATGTGATGGGAGAGACTACTATAAGGGATTCAATGTCCTTGGTGACCTTAAGGAAATGGAACTAACAAAACATATCAAACAAACCCATCCACATCAGCAACAACACCCTAAGGAGACATGTCAGCCACTCAGACATCTTGTCTCTTTGTCCCACTGATGATTCAAGCCTTTTAACCCCTGCTCACTCTCATTCTATAGCCATGACAATGTCCAACAACCCAAATTCACACTCATAGGCATATGTGCCCACAACTATGGACTTTTATCAACATAACTATGCCAACAACCCCAACAATTGAGCCACTTTTTTTCCATAATCCCGACCTCTGTCCAGAACTTTCTACAACCTTCATAACCCATCAAGCACATCATAACAATGCTGATAAATAAAAAATCAACCTTAGGACTAGGAGCGAGACTGATATTCTATCAAACACTTGGCATCAATGCAACCTACAGGTCTAGGATACAAGACAAAGCATAAATGACTCAAAGAACTTATGAAACATAACCAAAAGGATCGCGTCCTTCTCCATGAAACTAATATAACATCAGTTAGGTCCTACACCACTCCATTCAAATATTACAAGTAAGTACATGAAATAACCATGACATGAACTAGTGATATAGCCATGCTTATAAACAACATAAAACCATAAAAATATCAGAGATATGGTAGCCATTAAATACCAATATAAGCCAATGCAAATGTAATAGAACTTAGCTTTTATTAATCATATGAAAATCTGATTAGCTTTGGGACTTCCACATACCACCCGACCATAGACACGGTTGAACCAAATCTCTCTTTCACCCAGTCACCCCCATGCCATATTCCAAGCATGAATGTGGGATCTCAATGGACAACCGATCCAAGAACAACCAAGGGAATCCAGAGATTAAACCGCCTCCACCCTCACCAAACCGTGATCACAACAAAACTAGTGCTCTGATCATAACCGAACCAAACCTGGAATGCCATTCAGAATGCATCATTATCCATGAGGATTTTTTTGTATCCTTGTGCCTCAGGCTATACCCCAATCCAATCCTAGAATACTAGGCCATAAACTAAGACTATTCTCTTAAGATTTACCATAATCCAAACCTGAATCACTAGGCCCTAAGCCGAGACTTCTCCCTTAGGCTTTACTATGTGTCCCACCAAAACCAGTCAAGGGATTCCTAGGCCCTTGGCAATGAAACTTGAGACCACCTCCGCCCCTGATTCTGAAATCCATTCGACAAACCAAAGCTCGAAACCAAGGTAAACATCCCAACATACCATGGCATCGAAAAAAAGGCAAATCCATGCCACTGATGGGAAGAGAACCATACATCAACATGCAAATCCATGCATATCTAAACTAACTAGAAAATCACACATGCAAAAGGTTACCTGCAAGTATTCCTATTGAAGTTTCTTGATCTTAATCTTCTTCCTTGATCCTTGCTTTCGTTCCTTTCCCTTTGCTTGTTTTTCCTTCCTTTCTCCAAATCTAGAGTGCTTCATGAAAAATCTAAGTGACCAAGAGTGAGAGAGAGAGAATAATTATAAAAATCCATACTTGAACTGAAAAAAAGGTCACCAACTGATCCCTAGAAGCCTTTGTATTAAAAACGCTTCTATTTTGTTCATTTTCCATTATTTTCCTTCAATTTACTCCTCACATGCAACCCGTGACCTTTTACCTTCCTTCTCTCCTAATTTCCTTTATTTTCATAAATAAATGTGCCCAAAATTCCTTTTTTTTCCTTTTAATGCCTTCGCCTTAGCCTTCACTAATTTTCCTTAGCCAAAACACACATCCCATGATGCCCACTAGGATATCTTTGCCCACCATTCAACTTGGAATGAGTGTCCCTTAATCATGGTCTTGTTGTTCCTTTATTAACTTTTATTACAAGAAATTTTCATGAGGGCTATTATAAAACCCTCCCCCTTGGGGAACACCTTCCCAGGTGTTGAACCACACCATGACCTTAACAAAACTTCTAAAAAGAAAACATAGTGTCGATGGAGCTTTATAACTTAGCTTGATGTAGTATTCACAATGAAAGACTTGCTCAATAACAAAACATCATCACAACATGACAATATAATAACCATAATAACATGACACCCAAACCACTTATTGAAGCTTTATAACTTAGATCATGGCGTTATTTACATTTGCATACATATACATACATTTACCTAAACATCAACAAGCAGATGCCAAACATATACCATCATCAAACAAAAATTTCTTTCCCTCTACTCATAAACAATGAAGGATACAGGGCCCACATTTGATCAGCCATCTCCCATGTAGCTTCTTCTGGCCCAAAGTTCTTCGACTAAACATTAAATTTCTCTATGGCTATGTTCCTGAGCATGAGATGTTTTCACTGCAATATGCACTAAGGCTCTCACGGGAACTCTCCTTTCTACACCTGCAATATAGACCAATCAATAACATGGTCAACATCCTTTATATACTTCTTAAGCAATGAAATCTAGAAAACATCATGGATTCTTAGTCTTGGAGGTAGTGCAAGTCGATATGCCACTGCTCGAATTCTCTCAAGGATCTCAAAAGGCCTGTAATAACTTGGTGCCAATTGGGCACATGAACCAATCCCCAAAGATATTTTCTTTGGCTTGACGCATAAATACACATGCTCCCTAACTTGATACTCCTTGAACACCCTGTTTTGATCCACTTAACTCTTTTTTTTATCCCGTGTTTCCTTTAGATTCTTCTTTATAACCTCTATTTCCTGCTCCATGTCTGCCAACATGTTTGATCCAAATAATACCTTGTTCACTGGATCACTCCAGATGATGGGAGTGCTACAAATCTATCAATACAATGCCTTGAAAGGGATCATCCTCAAGGACTCTTGATAACCATTTTTTTTATGAAAAATCCACAAATGGAATATAATCGTCCCATTTCTTTTGTTGGTGCATCACGTACATCCTCAACATATCCTCCAAGATCTTGTTGGCCCTCTCTGTCTATCAATCTTTCTGTGGATGATAAACTATGTTGAAGGCCACCTCTGTGCCCAAGCCTGCAAATAGCTCCTTCCAAGACTTGGAAGTGAACTTTGCATCCCTATCTAACACAATCCTATTTAGAACACCATTTAGTCTCACTATCTTTATGATATACTCTTTACTAGAATGAAGTCAGCTACCTTTCTCAACCTATCAACCATGACCATAATAGAATCATGCTTCTTTACTATCTTCCAAAGACTTGTGATGAAATCCATGGAAATGACCTCCCATTTCCATTCCAAAATCACTATAGGCTCAAGGAAGCCAAATGGATGCTTACATTCCACCTTGAGCTACTGACAATCTAAATATCTAGCCATGAACTCTGCCACTTCCTTCTTTAGATTTGGCCAATAGTAGAACTTATTTACCTCCGTCAACATATTTTGATATCTTGGATGACCCAAGTATGTGTTGGTGTGAACCTCCCTCAAGATAAGCTTCTTGAGCTCACTGCAATTTGACACATAGATCCTATCTCTAAACCTCACCAAACAATCTACTGTGAGATGATAGTCTTCATCCTAATCACTTGTACCTACACTTGTACATGTACCTATCCCTATACCTATACCTATACCTATTCTTTGTTGTAACATGTGCATAATCTCCATCTATTTGTCATCCTTCTTTCCTACCTATAAGATCATATTGTGTAACTCTGTCCCATAAAAGCTCATTGCTACTATATGATTTACCTATACCTTCCTCGTAAGATCATCCACAACTCAGTTCCCTTTGTCTTTAATGTATCATATCTTGCATTTAGATTCATCTAGCCAAAAAAATACCTCAACCCACTTTGATTGCTCATCAATGTAAACCTCCTACATAGAAGATAGTGTATCCACATCTTCATTGCATGTACAATTGCCTCTAGCTCAAGATCGTGTGTTGGATAGTTCTACTTGTGCTCATTCAATTTATGTGATTTAGTGAACACTACTTGTTCTTCTTACATCAGAACTCCACCAAGTCCTATCTTGGAAGCATCTACACACACTACAAAATCCTATTCTAGATGCACAATCTTTAACATTGGTGCATGTGTCAACAATTGCTTAAGTTGCTCACAACTAGCTTCACATTCTTCTATCCATTCAAACTTCTTACCTTTCAGCTATAGTGATATGATATGAACCTCCTGTAGTAACCTACCAATCCCATAAATGATCTCACCTCATCCACATTCTTAGGAGCTTTCCAGTCCATGATGGCCCTTATCTTTTTTGGATCCACTCCCATGTTGTCCTTGGAGACAACATGCGCCAAATAATGTACCTCAGTCTAAAAGAAACTTCACTTGTTAAGTTTAGCATACAAATGATGCTCTCTTAGTAATCTCCACACTATTGCTAAATGCTCAGAATGTTCTTCCTCATTATTAGAATATACCACTGTATCATCAATGAACACAATAAAAAACTTATCCAAATATTGAAGCAACACACAATTCATGAAACACATAAATGTAGCTAGAGCACTAGTCAAATTGAATGGAACAACAAAAAACTCATAATGCCCATACATGAACCTAAACGTAGTCTTGAAAATATCCTCTTCCTTGATGCATACCTGATGGTATCCCGATCTCAAGTCAATCTTAGAGAACATTGATGCTCCCTTCAAATGATCAAACAAATCATCAATCTCCCAAAATGGAAACCTATTCTTGATCGTTACTTTGTTTAGCTTCCTGTAATCAATGCACAATCTATGAGTGTCATATTTGTTCTTCGCGAACAACACTGATGCACCCCAAAGTGATAAACTCAACCTAATGTACCCCTTGTCTAACATTTCCTTAAGCTCGAACTTTAACTCAACCAACTCAGGTGTGCTCATCCTGTAAGGTGATTTTGATGTTGGGGTTTCCCCTGGCACCAACTCAATAGAAACTTATACCTTCCTATGAGAGGATACTATGTAATGTCCTTAGAGAATACATCCTGAAAGTTCTATAAAACTAGGTACACTCTTAACACATTAGCATCCTTGATTTGCTTACCCTTTTCACTAGAAATGTGTACTACAAACATCACAAAACCCTTTCTACAACTACACTTAGCTTGCATAGCAGTAACCATCCTCATGGATGTGGGATTCTTCTTCCCCTACAAGGTCCTCTTTTCACCACTATCATCCACACACTAAATGGTCTTGTCGAAGAAATCCAATTTGCTTCTATGATGGTATAGACAATCCATACCCAAAAGTATACTATACGGTCCCAATGGAAATACATTCAAATGTGCTATTATAGGCATACTATTTAACTGAAATGCACAAGCTCTCACCCTATGGTGAACTCTCTTCTTCTTACCTATAGCCAATTGTACCAACCAAGATTCAGCATGCACTTCTTTTCTCAAACCACACTTATCCACCAATTCAAGATTGATATAACTATAGTTAGATCTAGGATCAATCAAAATAGAAATAGTTTGATCACAAAGCTTACCTTCCATCTCAGTGATTGATGTCTTCCTATTGTCCACAATTGCATAGATATGAGGAATTCTATGACCAACATAACCAACTGTATGTGCATCCTGAACACTGTATATTTGTCATATACCACCACTTTGATATTGCGGAAAATCCCTCTTACAATGAACCTTACCACATATCCAACATTGTAATGGTTACCTACCACCGCCTCTAGCCTTCTATTCCCCATGTCCCTTCTTAGCTGTATTGAATATCTTGTAAGGAACTACATTTTCTTTCTAAATTGCATCTTGAGGTCTTCCTCTCTTTGGTGGCCATTTTCCTTTAGCTTTCTCATTTCTTTTTAAGTCACTATTAGGCTTAACTTTGCACTTCGACTGCTCATAACAATGCTTTAACTTTCATATGACCTCCTCCAATGATCTAGGCTCATCAAACTCAATCTGGTCTCTGTATGCAACTGGAAGTCCACTCATTAATCTATGAACTTTGGCATTCTCCTCCCTTAGGTAAGGCACATATCTCAATAGCTCCCAAACTCTACTAGCATACTCATCAACTAGTCATAGAACCCATCCAGAACTCATAAAAATCCTTAGCTTTCTCATCATAGTACCTCTCAGACAAGTACTTCTTCTTGAAGAGCCTTTCAAATGCATGCCAAGTCAAATCCTCCTCATGTATACCTTTGGAATTCTTCACAACTTCCCACCAAATATCTTCTTTACCTTTAAAACTAAAAGTTCCTATCTTTGCTTTCATGTTTTCTTAATAATCATGCAATTAGAACAATTTCTTCATACCCAACAAAAATGCCTCTGCATCCTATGATTTCTTCATATATCCATATAAGGTAAGTGGATTTTCCCTCTTAAACTCATCCAACAAGTATCCCCTATCACTCCTCTTGTAAGGATGATAGTGATGATGATCATGCTTCCTATGAGAACTAGAACTGGAATAATACCTATTTCGATCACCTCTCTTATCGAGAGTGTCCAACAACCTGCCATCTTTGATAGTGTCAGATCTATCCAACTTGTGTCTACTAGGAGACCTGCTGCCATAGGCCCAATTAGTTTTTTCCTCATGTCCATGGCTGATCCGAAGCCGTCCCTATTGCTGCAAATATGAAAAACTCTGAAGTAATATCGAATTTACCTCTGCTTGCTTCTGTTATGCCTACATGATTTTTTCATTGTGTACTTTACAACTCCTTATTTATTCCTTCGGGCTTCTCAATGTGTCTACCAAGTAAGAAGAGTTCTCCACACCATGATGCCCATCTAATGCATAGGGAGATTCTTTGTATTCTACCACGTTGATAGCCATCAAATCTCTTTCCTACAAGGCATACTATGTTAGGCAAACCAAATCATGATAAACCAATGTACCTTAGCATAATTTGGGAAGGATACCTTGTTTGCAAAATCATCAAATCAGTGTGATAAATGTATAACATAATCATAACAACATATAAACATATATCAAATAAGTGTATCAGCGCATAAACATCAATCTAGCTAGGGTTCAGTCATTAATGCAAGGCGATACCAATGATGCATGTTGTGACCTCATGCATGACAGCAATAACTACTCCATGTACACATTGCCACATGCATCTATCAACATAAATAAGAAATTCCTAATCAACTACACATATGTATAAATTCATGTAGTCAAGCATAAGCGATCAAATCTTGTAACCAACCCACAAGGCTCATACATGTAATCAAAACATTCGAGAATGCACGTGACATACAAGGATGCATTCAAGTGAAATCTAATCAACATGTAAGTGACATATAACCATATGCAACTAGTCATATAATTTCAATGATGAATCCCACAAAATCACATCAAGTTCCTCATGACAACCTTACTGCAACCGTGATCAACATGATGCAATGCAACAAGCACATGGAGTGCAAGTGTAAGAGACACATATGAAACTGACATGCATGCATGACCAGTCACCTTCACCCAAGGAAAGTGCAACCTTGCTCTAATACCAATATGTAACACCCCCTCCTCCCAGGTCCCCCCAAGCAACCTGCCAATGGGGGTAAACATGTGATGAGAGAGGCTACTAAAAGTGATTCAACTTCCTTAGTGACCTTAAGGAAATGGAACCGAAAAAACATATCAAAACAAATCCATCCACATCAACAACAACATCCTTAGGAGACATGTCAACCACTCAAACATCTTGTCCCTGAGTCCCACTGATGATTTAAGCCTTTAACCCCAGGTCACTCTCATGCTATAGGCATGACAACATCCAACAACACAAAGACACTCTCATATGCATATGTGACAACGACTGTGGAATTTTCTCATCGGACCTATGCCAGTGACCCTAAGATTTGAGTCACTTTTCTAGCCTAAAATCCCAGCCTCTGCCCAAAACTTGCTACAACCTTCAAAATCCATCAACGACATGATAGCAATGCTGATAAATAAAAAATTGACCTTAGGACTAGGCCTGAGCATCCCCAACCAGGACTCACATTCTTCCAAACACTTTTCACTAATGAAACCTACAGGTCTAGGATACAATACATAGCATAAATGACTAAAAGAACTTATGAAACTTAACCAGAACGACCACCTCCTTATCCATTTAACTATTATAACATCAATTAGGTCTTACATCCATGTATTCAAGAACTACAAGTAAGTACATGAAGTAACCATGAGATGAACTAGTCATATAACCATGCTTATCACCAGCATATAACCATATAAATATCAAAGATATGACACCCATTAAATCCACATATAAATCATTGCAAAATTAAGAGAAGTTAGATTTTATTAATAATAGGCAAATTTGACTAGGTCATCTTGGGAGATTGGGCATACCTATTTCTTGGAGAATCTAATTTCAATAAGAATGGTGGTGTTGGAAAGAAGATAGAGTGGATTGCCATAGATCGTAATTTCAGACCCTGGAGATCTGAAATTTTAGAGACACAACAGATTCAAGATCAATGTCTTAAAAGCAAGAAAAAAATGACTCGAATCAAGAAAATTGAAACACCTTGTAAGAAAAATTGGAGGGATGATTTGAAGAATGTGATCGAAGATATGATCAATAAGATAAATGGTATAGAAGAAAAATTGAATGGAAACATGGAATATTTGAAGAAAGACATGGAAGGTTTGAAGAAGGTGGGAGAGAGTCACTACAAGAAAGGCTTCCTAATGCTGAAAAAGTAGTAGAGGAAACTCATGATGAGAACAAAAGAAATGTTAATCATGATTTCATATACTCTAACATTGGATTGAAAACCCACCATATTCCAAATATAGATATGAGGAAATTTGATGCCAAGGTTTTGGTACCTTCGATACTATGGATGGAGCAATATTTTTATCTTCATGTTGTGCAACTGCCACAAAAGGTATGTATTGCATCCTTAAATTTAGAACCGAATCACTTTGTACGGTATAGAGGGATTTGTTCTCGTAAACCACTTGTCACCTAGTCAATTTTCACAAAGGAAATGATAGCATATTATGAGGATACAAAGAGAAAGACCTTCTTTAGCCAATTGATATATCTCAAACAAAAGGGTTCAATGGCAGAGCACATTGAGGACTTCCAAAACTTGAATATAAGGGTAAATGATATTCCAGAGAAGCATAGGATTGAAGTCTTCAAAGGGACTTGAAATGATAACATCCAACATGAGGTTCGCCTTTGGGAACTTGATTCATTGGAGAAGGAATATAGTTTGGCAAGAAAAATTGAAAGAAAAATTATGGCAACAAGGAAGTCTACCACTCCTAACTCTAAAGATGGAAGTTTTCTTGCTCCTAGCCTTTCACCAAATACAATTTTGACACCACAGCAAATGGAAGAAAAAAGAGCAAAAGGGCTTGTTGGCTTGTTTGGGCCTGCCCAGGTTCAAAGTTAATTAGCCAAACAAATCCTTGTACTACTGGCCCTTTCAGCAATAGTCCACGAAACGCGGACTGAGGTCTCACCTGAAGTAGTATGGCAGGGTGCTAGAACCAGATTTCTGGACCCTTGAGATGTCTGAGAGGTTCGGATGATCCTTTTTTTTCTCCTATGCGTAGGTTGCTTCATGCACTTACTATTCCTTGTGGCCTGATACACTACCTTCGCGCAACCCTAACTAGGGGCTGAGTTGTGCTCTGTGCTATTACCCGAGATATTAATTATATTACCATGTTAACTAACTAGCTTTTCCTACTCGAATGTCTTATAATAAGCAATACAAAGCATTCAACATTACAAAGAATTCATACATGATTGCGTAGTAAATAAAGAATGTATTTGTAAATTATATCCAATCATGCATTAAACCAGGAAAAGATACACAAAATTATAGAAAAACTTCTCTTTATTGATTCTTCCAAAGGTTACAGACTCAACCTGTCCTGTGCACTCAGCTGTAAGGGTCCACAGACTCAACTGAGGACTACTAGGCCTATGCGCACTTAGTTGCAGAGCCTTCTCCTACTCTATGATCCACAGACACACCTTACACTTTGACTCAATCCCTTAGACTTCCTCTCCTTCTACTAGTTCTACTTCTACACTTAAAGCCTTGCTCTATTATACAATCCTATGGTTCGTAGACCATGGGTAGCTCTATCCAATTGAATTTATATTAAAAAAACTAGGGTGGACAACCCTGTGACTTTATTATACTTTCGCATCTCGTGCCCGCAATTCATGGAGCTATTACAACAAGATTAGGTCAAAAATTCGGATTGAAGCCCAAAAACATGACTTGGGGGATTCCATGCCCAACAGGCCCCCAACACAAACATCGTGACTCGCCCTCTAGTAACTCTGTCGGTGTAGAGATATTTGCATGGAGTCCCACCAACTGTTCTCGAACTACGACAAGGTCAGTAGTGCACTAAGCTGCCGCTTGCTAGATTTATTGCATATGTTGTTTTTAGACCTCTGTGTGGGAAGGGCTTCTCTACATCCTTGCCTGCATCCCCTGCATGTGTGCAAGCTTTCCTTCAATTTCTGCTGTGATGGTGAAGGCCTCATTGATCCAAGGTTGAATGTGCACCTTCAAGACTGCTTCCTTGTGTCGTGCTGCATCCAGCTACTCTTTCAGCGCTTTAGCATTTTGTGTCCACACGAGCCTCTAAGTGACGGCCATCGTCTATGCAGTTCCTCTGACACTATTATACTGTTTTTGGAGTTCTCACGCGTCTATCTCTAAGTGCTAGATGTTGGAGTCCTCCTACAGATTTGTGAGGACCTCAAATGATTCTCCCAATATACTAGTGCAATCTTGCGCTGCATTGCCAAATTCATCGACTCTCACTGTGATAGCACTAGCACAGTGTTCTCTAACTTTCGGAGGGGTGCACGACTGTGCCTTCAACTACAAATCGGCAATATGAAGGTTCATCTCCAGCTAAACCTTTCTCATTTTCTCCTGCACCTCACGCACCCCTTCTGCTAACCTGTCGATGCGCTCCTCTACTGGTATGTCTGCGGTGATCGCTAGCTCCGAGATGATTTGGCAAGTTGCATATATTACCTATACCAGTTGTTGATTCTACGAGACCACTTTGTCACACTATAAGCTGATTTGTTCCATATTGATTTTCTTCTCGTTGAGGACTTGCACTGCGCGGCTCTCCCTAGTTCGCAACTCTGCAGTTATTCCATCCTGCAAAACATATAAGGTGTCCCGTGGGAGTGTAGTGAGGTTGATGTTGAGACCCTTAAGTGTGCTCATCAGAGGCCTATTAGCCTCATTTATTGTCACTAGTGCAACTTCAGCAGCACTATGGTATTCGTCATACATGTGTGCAACATTTGTTCTGTTGTCATTGTTCTATGTGTGAGGCTGGTTGAAAGGTTACCAGCCTGAGGAGGGTGCACCTGTAGTTCCTACAACTATGCTCTGAGCCCCCCCAACACAATCTCATTCTCCTGCATGAAATTTTTGAGGGCCTCAGAGGTGACATCGCGCATTGTCTTGTCGGTGTCATGTAGATCACCCTTGGTTGGGGTGATTAGGTCAATATACAACTTCAATGCCTTCACCTTCTTACATGACCCTGTCCTCTCGACTAGGTGTTGGAGCTTCCACTGTGTGGACGTGGTTTGTGGATCCACGACCCCCTCTTCTTCCTCTGTTGCCTTCCCATATGAAGGCGATATTTTCCCCTCAGTCACCTTCGCGGCTGCCTCATGTGCTGTTGCTACGGCCATTTCCTACTTAGTTTCCATCTGTGCAGTATCCCGCACCGCCCGTACTTCTGCTACTGCTACTTCCTTTCTTCTCTTTTCTGTCAACTGTGTGATGTGTAGCTTGGCTATTGATTTTTCTATTTGTGTGATGTTTCGAGTGCGCCACTCTAGTGGGCATGTCTCCAGGACATTGAAGATGACATCGTCTATGGCTACAAATGGTAGCTTCCTCCATTGATTGGTTGGGTCCTTGTGCACTCTAATGTAAATGCTATGCATGTGCGCTTCAAATTCTAAAAAACACTGGAGGCTATTGTAGACAGTGGGAGACAACTGCAACTTGCGGTTGATCCCCATTCTGAGGTTCATCTCCATGAACACCCAAAATATTTTGTTGTCGCTGATCCTCTTGGCATCCTTGGTGGCCCAGAGTGAAGCATACTTTGCGGCCTCCGGCAGATCTTTATCAATCGTAGGGAATTGGCTATCCTCTGGTAATTCCCTTGCAATGAGAACTATGGACAATATAAGCCATGCATAGTGGAACGTTTTTCCCCATTCCCGAGCTTCACAACAATTCTCTAAAAAATCCTTACAGAGGAACTCAGACTAGTTAAATTGCACCCCCTCCACGCACTGCTCAGCTAGTGCGACCATCATCACCAGTACCTCGTCTGCATGACACTTGCGCATAACGTTACTCGCCAGTATTTGGGTTACTACTTCCATTGCTTTGTCATTGATGCTAGAGATGGCGTAGCCCTTTTTCTTCTTTGGGAACTTGTACTTTTCCTTCATTGCCTCTGCGATGGCCAAGTCACTGCTTTTCCCTTCCGAGATGACCACAGGGTCCTTTACTTTGCATGGAAGTTGGGAGATGTGGTGAATCAAGTCTACCGTGATGGGGATGAGCTCCTCCAACGACAAACACCCATCATGCACCAGGTAGAGCAGCTACCTGATGATGAAAATGGTTATTGGGGCATGGTAGAAATGTGACACAGAGAGCAAGTTTAGTAGCCCAACCTTTTGCACTCTACGCAACCAATTTTGTGGCTCTAATTCTATAACCCCTGCCGTGGTGTTCTGCTTGGGATTCATGAGGTGCCTGGTCCTAAGGTGAGGGAACTTCTCGTGGTTAGTGAGGTCCCAATATTCGAATTTTAAGCTTGACACCCATCCCAGGCACATACCCTCAAAAATAATATTTTCTAGGAGGAGCGGGGTCTAGAGCGAGCTCTTGGTTAGATTGTGAAGGTCCTTGGGTACTCTAGCCTTCCCTTTCTGTGGGGGGCATAAGTGGGCAACTTTGTCAGAGGGTGCGCAGGCTCAGTTTCCTCTTCCATGCCTTCGTCGTCGTCTTCTCTGATGACTAGGCCCTCCAGGTCTTCTTCTTCTTCATCCGTCTCTCTGGTGATGGCTTTCCCCTTCTCCCCCATTGACAACTTGGTGAGCAGTAGGTTCCGTGGGGACACACGGTCGGGAACTATTGCTTGTTTTTCCTTCTTGGGCCTTGGTGTGCATGGCGACTTCAAGATTTCTGCCTCAATCGCGACACCTTTAAGAGCATCCCCCATAATCAAGGCCTACGCGGCCTCGTCACTAGTCATTTTCATTATCAACATAATGTCCTCAATTGTTGCCATTGTGCTCATCCAAAAATCTAGCATTCATGAACTCGAGGGCTCAATCAATGCTCGGAACACAACGATTAGGGCTCTGCTCAATAGCTCAATTCGCAAACGACAAAGTGTTGTTTGCTAGGAAACCCTTTGTAATTTATAGCACTTTTTGAATTTGAATTGGACCGTTCCTCCCCAATCCAGTTCATTAATGCTCCCTTGGCAGCCGATTTTCCCAAATCTTGCCCATAAATCGCGTCTTAAATGCCTACCGCCTCCTCCATTTGGTCTCAAGTCAAGCATCCCATCATGAATAGTGACTTCAACAGTCACATTCTAGCCAACCCACACGGCAGCACAACCCCCCGTGCGTAGTCACCAACCTTGGGACTCTTTGCTTTTTTGCGTAGCTCCAACATCGCACAACTCCTGAGCATAACAGTTTATAGTCCCGCACCCCCTTTCAACTGCTTAGGGCACTAAGACTATTCTTCCACCGGCTAGTTAGGTTCCCACACCACCCGTGCAAAGTTTCATCCTATCATCTATCATGTTTGCTAGAGAATACCCACCATTTATTCTTACAGTTGGTATCGTGCGTTTTACCACCTGCAATGCACTAACCTAGTCAATACACTTAGAAATGTGTGGTCCAAGCCAAGGCATCAAACTAATCAATTCGTGGTGAGAGGCCTTAAACCTGTCATTGTGATCATACACATTTTTCCTTATCACCCTAATCCTTTTTCTGAGAAAATCTTCCTTTATATTGTCCTCCAACTTCTTAAGTTTTGCATCCATTAGAGTGCTTTTCTTCCTTAATCATACCCTTTCTTCTTCCATTTCTTGGAGGTAAAAACTTCCCTATTTGATTTCTACTTCCAAGGGTCCGTGAATTTTCATATCCACCAATGCTATCATGCGTGGTCTACGCTCTCCAAGTACTATAGGGCTTACTACAGTTTTTTCACACTTTAGGCTTGGCAGTGTCCATGTGGTCAGGTTTTTGCATGCGGTCCTATAAGCCTGAAGAACAGCTAGTATGCGGAGGTCCCAGTCAGTCCACTTCACATCGTGGACCTTGTTCAGCGCTTTGCATAATTTGTTAAAATATTCTGCATGGATATTCTTCTGCGCACTTGGTCTTTCCATTCTTCATGGTCCCAACTAGAGGGGTTGTTTGTGCCATTTCCTTACATGCATATGCTTATTTATCGTGTTCCATACCACAAGGACGGTGTGCGTTTGTATAGGTTTCGCACCATGTGCATGTACCCACCTGGATAGGTGGGTGCGCGGGTGAGTTCGTTCAACAATTTTATATGTTACTTGCATCAGAGGCTTCACAAACCACATTCACATCATCCTGCTTCATTCGTGTCAATCGTCTAAACTTCTTTAGTTTGTATCCCACCATCTTGCAGGCATTTCACATAGTACCCATTTTAGAGCATCGAAATGCTATTGTTCGGTACTTCTCTTTCAAATTTTTTCAGGAAGTCATCCACCTCACTTAACCCATCATACATAGGAAAATATCTTACCTTTGTCGCTATGCAATGCATCAACCTTGTCATCATGTTACAGTTGAGCATAGTTACCTCGTGTAATTGGATCTGTTAGCATTCTATCTCCTCGTCGGAATCTGATGTGCAGGAGCTTTTGCGCTCCCATGAGATTCAGCCATTTGTAGTTGGATTTACCTAGTCTTGCTCCCGCACAGTTATTTTGTAGATGTAGTTAAGTCATTATCACTATTGTACTCATGCACTGGCTCCATATAGCACGATCCTTCTACAGGTTCTAAATGTACCACTACGCGCAAAGACTTTTTCTGAAAGATCATCTTGCACTTCTTTAGACTTATCGCTTTATTCATGTTAGTGGCCCAATCTATTCCAAATAGTGTGGGGTAGAGATTGTTGTCATCAACAATCTCTATCACTTCGAAATATTCTAGCACACTTGCTCTTTCGATATCTACTGTGATTCCCTGTAATCTCCCCATAGGTAGGATATTTTGCTTGTTCACCATCTGCAATTGGATAGGAGACCACTGCAGGCCTACCCATGTGCTCCCATGTCTGCTTGGGCAGGATGTTCACGTTTGACCCTAGATCCAAAATCACTTGGTCCATCTCATATTCCCCAATATATGCGGTCAATCTCATCTCCCTTCATGTTTGCTTTGTGTTCTTCCCACGCTTCCGGACTACACGCAGTTCTCCTGCCGCGGTCCCAGTGCATGTAGTTATGAGTTATTGCAGTCCTTTCACAACCTTGCTATCACAAAACAACTTCATGCATGTTTCCAAGAATGTATTGATTATTGATTTTTCCATTTCTAGCTCCAGTTTATCTTTACTTCCTGGTGGAGGCATTATCAAAGCTCCTCTTAGCTTCCATCAAGGTTTCCTTGGCGTGCTCCAAATCAAATTCGGGTTCCTTCATTGGAGCCTTGTGAACCCAGGTAATTTCTTCAGGCTACTTGCTTTTGTCATCCCCTATCGTAATACCATTTTGGATCATGATATTTACATTAAAGTCTGCCTCTTGCACCTCAGACCTCATCATTTGCAGGTTCTGAGTCGGGGGAGGCTGAAATGTTGCTTTATTGCCCAACCTCGCTATCAATGTGGGACAATCCTTTGTCTCATGGTCAAACTATAATACAAGCATGACGACCATGTTGGATTTGTAGAATCACGGGCATAAAGTCCTGTCCCTCCGCAATTGTAACATATCAGCTGTCTGTGACCTCTTCCTGGTCCCACTCCACCTCGGCCTCATTCGCACCCCTGAAATTTGGTGCACGCCATTTCTCTGTTTTGATAGAGGGCCTGTGTTTCAACCTGAACTCTACAGGTAGGAGTTCGATCCATCATTAGTTCATAACTTCTACAGGTGTGCTCATCATGTCCTACTAACCTACATAAATTACAGAAAAACTAATGTGAATTCTGCGTATACTTCTGTAATAGATGGCAGTTATCTATAGGATGCTTTCCTCCTATCTGATAAATCGTGAACCATAATGCAGGCACCATAATTGGTCCTGCTTGTGCCTTCGGTCTTAGTGGCATTGTCCCTCCTCCTGTAAGGTGATTTGTGAACACCGAGCAGTGATCCTTGTCATCCCCCTGACCCTTGCATTTTACCCACCATACCTCATCGCACACTTCTAGGTGAGTCATCCTGTCTTGTTTCAAACTTTGCATCTCAAGGCACAAGTTTTTCTGCAGCGCGTGAATCTGCTGAACTCCCAAGTTAGGATCTTGTATCAGAGTCTCGTGCAATCTCATGGCGAG
Organism: Pinus taeda; assembly: GCA_000404065.3. NCBI lineage: Eukaryota > Viridiplantae > Streptophyta > Pinopsida > Pinales > Pinaceae > Pinus > Pinus taeda. The sequence continues at coordinate 348,938 of APFE030735744.1, read as the reverse complement.
CTCGAAAGCCTTAGACTAAGTTGTTAGCCTTTGTTGCAACAACGTGTTCTATAGATATGGTGTTAACAATGCTACAATCCATTCGTTGTGTTGCCCATCTATTAATGTCATTTTCGCTTCACAAATTGTGCACTTCAATCTTTAATCCAACTCCCACAGGGTTTCGCATGGTAGCATTGTGATTTCCTTGAATGCAATGATGAACTGTGCCTCTGATTTTGGCGTGCTAAATTCTTTGTTTAGCGCAGCTTGGATATCCGCTATCCCTGCATTCAGATTTTCATTGGAATGCTTAATGTTCCAGGTCAGTGCATGATCCTACAAAGTGCTAACCAACATTGCCTTCTTTATATTGTGGTCTGTGACACCCCATTCTTCCCATACAACTTTTATCACGAACCAAAATTGGTCCAGATCTTCATTCCCTACTCCCTTGAACATTGGTAGCTTTATTGCACTGGCCATACTGCTTTGCAGTGCTAGCTGAGGTGGTATGGGCAAAGTCATGGGTGATGATGGTGAAACTAGTGGTGGTGTGGGTGGGGATGGTATGTGCGCAATTCTCTGCCTTATCAAATTGTTCGCACTTCTTCGTGAAACCTTCGCGAGCTCTTCTTCGCCCCCTCACGGAGGTGAAATCAAGGGGCTAGTGCTATGTTCATTTCTCGTGCAATCTCATGGCGACCTCCAAAACATCAGCCTGAGTTGTTAGCCTTTGTTGCAACAATGCGTTCTGTAGATGTGGTGTTAACGATGCTACAATCCATTCGTTGTGTTGCCCATCTATTAATGTCATTTTTTCTTCACAAATTGTGCACTTCAATCTTTAATCCAACTCCCACAGGGTTTCGCATAGTAGCATTGTGATTTCCTTGAATTCAATGATGAACTGTGCCTCTGATTTTGGCATGCTAAATTCTTTGTTTAGTGCAGCTTGGATACCTGCTATCCCTGCATTCAGATTTTCATTGGAATGCTTAATGTTCCAGGTCAGTGCATGATCCTACAAAGCACTAAGCAACATTTCCTTCTTTATATTGTGGTCTGTGACACCCCATGCTTCCCATACAACTTTTATCGCGAACCAAAATTGGTCCAGATCTTCATTCCCTACTCCCTTGAACATTGGTAGCTTTATCATGCTGGCCATACTGCTTCACAGTGCTAGTAGAGGTGGTATGGGCAAAGTCATGGGTGATGATGGTGAAACTGGTGGTGGTGTGGGTGGGGGTGGTATGCGCGGAATTTACCCAAAACTGTGTTGGGTACAGGTCTTGCATGCTGTTAATTTTGCCTTCAACTCACGAAGCACTGCTTCACACCAGTTGAACATTTGTGCCTGGACAAAATCAATCGCAAGCAACTGTTGGGCCTTTGTCGCTACGTGGGTACTCTTTGACCCTACCAACCACACAATTAACCATAAAACTGCCCTCATATATCGACATAGGATCCTCTCTATAGGAACTCTGTTGCTGACTAGTTCACTCTCAAGGATGCAGTAGATATGTACTAGCTCTGAAGTAGATCATGGATCTAACCTACCACCGGTGAGGTTTGCTTGTGCCCCAGGGCACGACAAACCAGTAAAAAAACAAATGTCATCCCGGTCAATCGCCAGCTCCTGATCTATAATCCTGAACACTTGCTCATGTTCATCCCAACGTTGTATGATCCATCTCAATAAATCCTCCTGTCGTTTCATCAACTCTAGCTTTGCATAATTCAATAAACAGCAATGGCTCAATGTAAGTATGCATGTTGGATTGTTTCGCATCAGCGATTCCTCATTATCATGGGCCCATTCTCTCCATCGGTGAGTCATTTCAGCCTGAAACCTACACAAAATAACCCTAAAAACAGTTAAAATGGGGCAAAATCACTTAAGGAATCCATGCACAAGGGTTTTCACTACGCCCTAAAGCCCTAATGCTACCCCCAATGCTACACGAAGAGGATTAACGTCCTCCAATGGCTCGTACAGAGTGTTTAACACTCCTTACTGGCCATCTGGAGGGCGTTAGTGCACAAATAAGGCTCTAGGGCACCTCAGATCTGCAAAATTGCAACGATAAAATTGTTAAGAAAGGTTTAGTAAGGCATAGAGAAAGCTTTTAGCTATCACTTGGGACTGACGGCACGTTGAATGGTTGCCTAGATCTCCTGCAATGGTCTGTGGAAATCCTGCTCCTCTTTAGCTCCAACAAGCTCTCACAAAGTTCAAAATAGTGAAAATGATGCATGTGAAAGCTCAAAGCATCTCCTTATATAAATTTGAGAGACATTATTTTTTGAAAATCATTAAAGAGGAAGTAGTCCATTCCCCATGATTTTTTATCATGCATAAACCCAGATAATAGGAACTCCTGATTTTTTATACTTTTTACCACTTTTGATGAAAGTACTTTTAGGAATGAAAAACAGTAAAAGCTGCATGCAATTCTCAATGGAGCACTTTTGGAGATATTTTATTGCTCTTTAATAAATATAAACATCTCCAAGTTTTTTGTTGTGGGGCTCATTAATCATATACTGTGATCAATAAATCACTTTTAGGGATCTTTTATTGATCCTTAAAAAATATAAACATCTCTGAGTTTCATCGTTAAGCTCGTTAAATATTTGCGACGATGGTCAGAGAACTTTTTGTGATATTTTATTGTTCTTTAAAAAATAATAAACATCTCTGAGTTTTCATCATTACGCTCATTAAATACATGTACTGATGCTCTGAGCAACTCTTTTTTGATCTTTTTCCAGCTCATAAACTGAAAAAGACCAAAGGACCATTCTTTTTAGGCACTTTTTTCTCACTCTTTAAATTGAAAAAATCCCGAGCTATGTCTTGCTGCTTGTTAAATTTGCTAAAGACGACTCAAGCATTCTTTTAGGTACTTTTCTTGTTCATTAGAACTGAAAAATCCCAAGTTTTTGTTACTGGGCTCGTTAAAAATTCACGACAAAACATAAGTTTAGTTTGTCGCCTCGTACTCATAACAAAATGAGGTCGACATCTATTGGAAAAAGGTTTCTCTTTATCCGGGTTCAATAGATTAAAAGACGGAAAAGTAACCGATCCGGGTATACTATTAACCTTTTGTCACACCCAGTTAAAAACTATGACAAAGGGACCACCATGGAGTCTCTCTTTACGATCTTTTCAGACTCACTAAACATGAAAAGACCACCGAGTTGTCTAGTATAGACTCTTTAAATACACAGACAAGATATAGAGTCATCCTTTTTACTATACTTTTCAAACTCTTAAAACATGAAACAATCAATGAGTTTGCCTATCTGGATTCATTAAACTAATACGATAGAGCAAAGATTCGTTCCTTTTGTGATCCTTTTCAAACTCTTTAAACATGAAAAGATCAATGAGCTTACCCGTCTGGACTCATTAAAAAATTAGACGGGGAAAGTGGACAATACAACTATATTCCGTATTTGAAAGCATGGTTTGGCAACAATTGTTCCCTTGAACATGGAACTCCCTCAGATAAGCCTTAATTTTGATAGCCTCTCAATATGAACCCTACCAACCTATGAGTTTTAGCTTATATACCTTGATGTAATTACATCTCTATATCTTAACACTCTGTATTGTTCATGAGTCTAGTGTTGTTTGGTTAAAACTGTTGTTGTGCCTCCTATTGTTCAAGGGTCCCCATTTGTTTCCTCTATCAACCGATCATACAATATCATTTCATCACGCCCTCCGTTGTTTAGACCCAAATGCTCAAAAGATTTCTCAAAAAACAAAATCATTCTTGTCTAGTTTTGTGTCGACTGATGTAGAACACATCATTGCCTACCTTTCGATAGGTTTCTTCCTATCAAATTCAACACTCTATCTAGGAAGATAACCCAGAAACACATTTAGTGCCTTGGTACTTGCAGACATTAGTGGCAGGTTACCTTGTGCTTGATCACAGGTTTTCATTATTGGCTCCTAGTTAAGCGATTTTATGAGTGTTCGACGACAAAGAAATTTTTCACACTCACTAGTTTGCACTGTGAATATTCGAGACCATCACCATTATTGGTGGCCTTCCTCGCATCTGTTAATGGTATCCATTATTGATTGGTAATTAGGTGATTTCATGCATGTTCGACGTCAACACATCTTATCACATGTACCGACGTATGCTGTTTGGTGAAGTAGAAATCAAGACCTTGGGTAGAAGCTCACATCATTCAGCCTTGTTTCCTCTACCAAGTTGTGGATATTGTTCTTTGGAGACAACTATTTTAGGATGATCTATTATGACACTGGATCCATTTTGTGCTTATCGGCTGCTAGAATTATTATATCTCAGAAGAGAAAATTACTCTGACATAGCTACTGAGCATGGAAATGCCTGACTCAGGACAAGATTTTAGTAGTTTATATATATGTATGTGTTGCATCAGGTTTTCCTTGCCGCCCAAAACTTCTCTCTCTCTACAAAAAATTTTGACAAAAAATTACATTTTTTCTAAAGTATTTCAGCCATCATCTCTGCCTCCGAACTCATACTTTAGGGGGCATCTGCTATAGGACAAAATTACCTCCTCATCAACTCAGAGGTGAAAGACAATATGACTGAAGTAAATACCACAATTGCAGGCCTTGATTCCACACTAATGCTCTCTGCACACTGCTAACCTGCTTTATAAAGCTTGTTACAAAGCATAGAGGAGTGTTAGTCACCCTGCTAACTCAAGTTGTTAGACTAGGGGGAGCATTAGTGAACCTAAGGGAAGTTAAAAATGTCAAGCCAACAAACCTGCCCATAAATATCTAGATATTAATCCCTAAATTTGCTCAAGAAAAGCAATGAAACTCCAAAAATCAAGATATTTGGAGAAATTCCAATTTGAGAATGAAGGCAAATGGGAAAATGCTTCAAAATAGGGCAGGGTCATGGATTTTTCCCTAATGAACTTTAGGAGGAGCTTGGTAGCCCTAATTCGATTGCTACATAAGTAGCGAGAGGGCCATTGTGAAAGGGGTGAGAGAATTTGGAAGGATAGCCCATTGAGCTATCGTGAAATTATCATACACTTGAAGAAGTGAGCTGAAAGAGGGGGAGAGAGAGGAAAAAAGGGTAAAGGAAGGCGGATACAATAGATGGTTGTAATCACTCTTCCATTATAAATATAGAACTGTAGTTGTGTTCCCTACTCCATAGTGTCGATAATGTTCTTCATTTTTTTCTTCATTTTGATGTTTGTCAAGATGAGTAGTTAAGTTATAGACTAATACATGTATATTGTGCATTCTTGCATTATTTTTCAAGAGTGTATGATTTACCTTGTCCTTTGTGCAGGAATTGTCTTGGAGCTGGCCTTGAAGGAGTTCTTCTTTCCGCATAGAGATCTCCAAACAAATCTAGAAGGAACTAAAGGTGATCCTCTTTCCATACCTTGTCAATTTATGTTTGATAGAAGAACATGTGTGTAACTTGGTAGCTTTTATAGATAATCTTACAGTCTGTCGAGGGTCTCGGGAAGGCCTTTAAGGGTAGTTTTCATTCCATATCCACCATGCATTTTACCCCATAGCATCTCACCATTGAAATCACCCCAGAATTTATCAGTAGGGTTACCTGCCTCCCACTTGGATTACCTTGGAGCAAAGATGCAAAACCAATGTGGCAAGTTGCCAAGAAAACCTTCTTCCAACTAGACGAACATCCTGTAGAAGAAAAAAATGGCATTAGAAGAACAAGCATACCTTACCCTTGCTATGAGCTCAGTTACCAAATCATCAAGTATATTTCCTATGAAGGGAAGTATAGCATAGCTTATGGCTATCATTTTAGACTTCTCCATGAGTTGAGATATGGCATGAAGACTCCCACACCCGAGAAACACAACATTCCCTATTTTTTCTTGCAGTCCCATATAGGCTCCAGCAGTAAGTTAAAGGCAGGAGGTCTAGATCAGTTAGCCCACCATGGGTTAATTAAACTGTTAGTGGAAGAAGCCCTTCACACCTTCACAATCCCCATAGCATGGGAAATCCTCATAAATATGACAAGAGAAGATGATATAAAGATCCTGACATATGACCATAGTCCTTCTAAAAGTGAGGGGGAGAGCAAGTGGAATAAGGGGAGGAAATTGAGGAACAAACAAAGGAGGAAGACACTAAAATAGAGGAGGAAACTAAACCATAGGAGGAGGAAACCAAAACAAAACTAGAGGAAACAAAACCAGTAGAGACACTCAAGACAAAAGGAGAAGAAAAAGGGGTAGAGAATAGAGAAGTGTCTCCTGAGACATTAGAAAGGGAGGAAGTAGTTGTTCTTGCTTCCCTCATCACCCATGTGAAACCCAAACAAAAGAGGAAGAGGCAAACATAAATGTACTTTAGGGCTTGGAAAAGCACAAGGATAAAAATAGGAAAACCGCAGCCATCTTCAACAGTGCCTATTGTAATTGAAGATTCACCCACTATCAAAAGGGAAGGATCTCCATATAAAACCCCCATCACATATGAAAGATGAAGTCCCAGATCTTCCACCTGGAAAGAAAGTGTGCAACTGCAGGACTCAAAAAGTGCTCTATAGAAAGAATAGATTGTTCTACAAGAGACCCTAACTAAGCTACACGAGACGAAAAAAATTGAGGAAAGGGTAGAAGAATAACCAAAGGGGAAGGAAGAAACAACAGAGACCCATGAACCTAACTGCCAGCGTAGTTTGGGATCTTATACAATATTATTGAGGGGGGGAACAATTTGCTAACATGGATGAATGGAGGCAAGGTACCTTAGTGGAAATTGATACTAACCAGGTCAATATAGAGAATGTAATGAAGGATCTTGAAAAAACACTTGACATGGATTCTTTTGGGTAGGTACAGTTTGAAACATCTCAAAGGTCAGCATCAGAGATTAGTGCTTCTACATCTAAGACCTCTTAGAGGCACTCACAGGATACCAGCACACCATTCTCAGGCACATCCAAGGGAAAGGGACCAGAGACTAGCACCCAAGAAACATAACAATCATTCATGTCTAAGCAACCTAAAACTTCTCAAGAGCAGGTTCAATCACAAGCTCCCCCAGCTCAAGTCAATGTGGGAGAACCCCCAATTTTACAAACTCCTCTGAATGAGGAAAGAAATAAAAAGAGAGACAGGGAAATAGGTACCCTTAACACATATTTCATTAAAATTGGAAATATTTTATTACAAGGACATCACCAGAATTGAGTTTTTTGGTTATTTTGAAATTCTAGATCCACTATTTACTTCCAAATTTAATGAAATATGTGTTCCTTGCCACTGGCCTATCAAACTAGCGTGGTGCCAAAAGGCAAAGGCTGAATGCTCATTCAAAAGAGGAAGTTTTTGAAGAGACCACCGACAGCCAAAGAAGAGAAGGTGTGGATAGTCACCAAACTTTTCCAACTGGTGGGACACCTTCTAGCTCATAGATGCGGGAGCTGGAAAGACAACAGAGCATGGAAGTATCATCCTTTAAGCCCCCAAGAAATGAGAATCTGGATTTTAAGATGAAATTCAAAGATATAAAAGCCAAGAATGAGCCATTAAGAATCCAGGTTTACAATCAATATTCGAAAATGGCTCCCACTAATCAGAATAGATTGATGTCAGCCTATGACATCAAGGAAGGCAAGATAGAAATGAGCCTTTTCAAACCTAAAGTGTAGAAGCCTCAAATAGCTGCAGATTATCTTCAAACTAGTTTTGAGGTCATAGCCAAAGATATTCATCCCTTGGATCAAATTGAGCTACATAGCCAAATAGGAGAAATGAATTTTTCAACTTTGATAGGTAAGGCCATGATGGCCCAAAGGTTAGAAAATTCTCTAAATAATACAACTGCCCAATTACAATTGGAAAGAGCCTCCTCACAGGCTAAGGATAATAGAATTAAATCTTTGGAAGAGTTAGTAATTGGATTAGGACATAATCCAAAGGATGTGAAGGCTGTTGAAGCCTTATTAAAGTAAAAAGATGAAGACATAGTTGCCTTGAGAAAGTAGCTAAAATTACCCCCATCTAGACATCTACAAACTATAGAAATTATTCAAAAGAAGTGTGAAGAGGAGCTTATGGACTTGTTCCTGAAGCTTAATGAACGACTGAACGAGACCGAGCAAGAACTAGAAAGATCACTCAAAAGAAAGCAAGGAGAGTCAACCTCCCAGCCACCAAATGTGATACCTGTCATCTCCACTGCAGTCCCTTCAACACTGGTAATAGCTCTGGCACCCAATGTCCACATGGCCACAGTTGAAGTAGTCACAAGTACAGGTACAAGTACGGAAACGATCCTAGTAGGAAAGATGACCTTTCAAAGATAAATTTTGCAGAAAAGGTGAGGGAAAATAAAGGGTTACAACAAAAGGTGAAATCATTAGAAAAAGACCACACATTTCACAAGCCCTTGGCAGACATCAAGAAGATTCTTTGGACCAACGTCTCTCAGGCAGTAAATGATGTTTGGCCCTGAATACAAATAATATTTGAATAGATTGATTTAGTAAAGGTAGCACTGGAAGAAATTCGAAGGACAAAGGAAGAATTAAGTAGGTTGCCTGAAGAAGCCACCAGGCTTATAAATTTTTTGAATAGTAAGAACAAGTATCAGCTGGAAGAAATTGGCGTTGAAGACAAAACAGGGACTATTTTGGAAGTCAAGAAGGTGTTGACTAAAAGGTCTCTAATGCAAAATTTGGAAACAAGATGCCAAAACATGCAGGAGGAGATCAATGCTTTCATGGAGAAGATTAATATTTTCAAAACAAAGGGCTACCCAATCCTTTAGTTACCAATGATAAATTAATGAGGCATATAGATTATGTTGATAAATTGGATCAATATGCAAATAATCAGGCAAGTTCATCAACGAGTACATCAGCACCAAAGGCACTGCCAACAAGCAGGGTTCTCTATGACAGTGTAGAGAACCTTTTCTATGTTGAGCATGAGTTACAACATTTGTTTCCAATCCAGCCTACCTTTCTCAAGTACACTGAGACTGATGAAATCCTCAAGAAACTCCGAAGGACCAGAATACCGCAGGAAAAATGGTGGGCAGAAATGATAGATATTTTGTAAATTTGCATTATTTACTACAATTAATGAGGGTAAAAATGGGTGAACAAAGATCAAATAGGTAAACAGTATCAAAATAGGTCAAAATGTATCAGTGAGAAAGTGAAAAGAAAAATAGCAGGCATGGATTTACAAGGAAAACATCAAGATCCTTCATCTTAGGGCCTACCTCCAGCACATTCACAAAAGCATGGATAACAAGCCATCAATTTACTTTATTTTCTATCTACGAGACCATCTGTCTCTATTTTCATGTAATTTATAGATAGTTACCCTAGAATATATCTCTCTTTGTTATGAGATATTTTATTGTAAAAAATTTTCATAAATACTCCCTCATTCAGAGTATTGAGGGTAGATTTTTAGACATTGCTGTAAAACTGATTACTTTGGAATAAAATGTTGTTGGACCAAATCTCACATGGCTGGATAGATGTAGAATTGATACAAAGGACTTTTCATAGGATTCAAGTGCAATACATCGGACAAATAAGTATTTTATAACTCATGTGTTATTGTTTTCCTGTTTAAATATTTCAATTATGTTCCATATTTGAATATTAAAATGAAAAATATTAACTCAGAAAGTGCTTAAGTGCAATTTGTTTTCAATCGTCCTTATTCTTAATGTTTTCCTCTAAGCTATGATAGGCAAGGAAATCTTAATTGTTCCTGCTTCTTAGTTTATCATTTAAGTAATTTAGTATGAAATTCTTAATTTCTTTATACTGGTGATCATCTAAATTCCCTCTTCTCAAAACATGTGGAAGAATCCTTCATTGTCCTTCTTCACTTTTGAGCCCATCTCATCCTTTTAAGTCATCATTTGCTCCATGTTTAGCTATATTGCCTTGTGAAACCATCCTTTGCTGAGAAACCAAATTTGGTTGAGCCATCTTCTTTTGACTCCATTAGCCCAATGGCCTGAAATATTCAGTGATACCCATCTGCTATTGAATTTCAGCAACAAACTTAATCAAAATCCCAAAGCTCTAATAACTAGCCTAAAATCTTATAAAACAAAGCTAAATATTAAAGAGAGAGCCCTCTCTAGGTATATATTCTCTAGATTTTGTACCCAAAAGTTGGTTTGTGGTTACCTCAAACCCCCTTCCTCTTCTTACAACTTCTAGGAAAATCTGAGTGATAATACTGTCCATCTTAGCTTTCAGGTTGCTTACTAGGTGTTTCCATTTTCTCTCTTCGGGGCATGAATTACGGATAACAATGCTTCACTATGCCCTTTGAATTCCTTCAAACTAATTTTTGAAACCAAGCTTATGCAAAAATTTAAAAAATACCACCTTTTTGCACTTGTAGGAGCTCGATATTGAATCTAATGTACCTTTATAATTTTGGATCTCTTAGTTATGAAATCATGACCTGAAGTAGCTCTTTGCGTCCTCTTTCCAATGCCACTAGTCTGATTAAAATTAGATTCTCCAACGAAAAAGTTATGCCAAAGCTCACACGGTGACCTGATTATAGACTAGTTCAATAGAGTGAACTTGTAAGACGTGCCATGTGTCACTATTTCAAGCTTAGTACATGAAACTGATACAAAGAAAACTAGACGCTATCCTCTAAACTTTAGGCCTGATGTTTAGAGCTATTTCAGCCCAAATGGGTTTTTGTTTTAGCCTTCGAAATGTCGCAGAAAAAAAGCTATAGCAAAAATGGCACGATGGCCTATTTGGAGCAGTGAGAGACTAGAATTCAAAGCTTTGATACCAAATGTTATGAAGCCAACTCACAAAAATATAGAAAAGATAGATCAATGCCTTAGAAATAATCCTCTTCAAGAGGGAAACCTCCTTTACATTACACAAATGAACAATTCTTAGATGATTCAAATGACAAAACCTCCCTTCTATATATAGGGGTCTACGGGGTCATAATATAACCAAGCCGACCTGACAATAATAATATAAAGGCACAAAAATAACAATAGAGGGATTCTATGGGGCACAATAATAACAATATGGGGACAATAAGGGCACAAGAATAATAATGAGGGATGTAAAGAATATAGTAATGAGGGGATCACTAATATAATAGGGACCTAACAGAATGGATTCAAAACACACAATATATGATATTCCTTTGCTTTGTGCAAATAATGAATCTGGATGAAATCTGTATCAGGGCTACATCATCACAGTATAGATAATAACCCTCTAAATTTCCTTCATTATCTAGATGATAATCATGTTGAAGGAGATGAGGAAGATATTCTTCTTATAATACCTTTTCATATTCATCCATTCTTCCACTTAGCACCAGAGGGTTTTCTCTCTCCACAAAATCTCGATCATTATCTTCATGGATGCCATCATTTCCTATAAAAAGACAAAGCTGGCCTTCCTTATGCAAGGTTGCCAACAAATACTGATCATGATCATCAAATTTATGAAATCTTGGGTGACAATGTTTCAGGAATGTTTTGATTATATTTTTGAGAGAATGTTTGGGCCAACAATTATGCTATTATCCCAAAGAAAGTATAATTAATCTGTACATGACATCTTCATGTCTTTCTTCCAATTCTGAGATATACCTCATAAATTCCAGGACATGTGGAACATCATTAAAAGAGTTCCCTCCAAACTCCTGAAGATCCTTTCCATAGTTACGATGGTTCCTATTTACGTGTCCTAGGTTATTTTCAATATCGAAAATTGAAACTCTTGATCATTTACGATTTCTCTTCTTTTCCGTTATATCATCTTTGTCACTAAGCAGTGAACAGGAGTGCATAGAGGTGGTATTATCGATTTTGTAGAGTTGATCTCTGTTTTACCAATTTTTTGGATGTATTTTTGGTGCTACTAATTCTTAGATATCCTTGTGCTTATCAATTTCCCTATGGCTATCTATTTAAATGTTTTATGTTGAGGATGCGACATTATGGTGCTCTTCTTATTATTTACTTACTATTATTTTCATATTCATATGCAAGAATAGAACTTAGTAATTTTGTGTAGCAAATTTCCGCTCTCTTTTCCCTATTAGTCCAATCCATGAAGGCACAAGAAAGGGCTTTATGATTCTTCATGTAGCCCCCAAAGCTCTTCGAATGTTATATTTTTTCCATTGGAAAAATAGCAGGCCTTCAAATCTTTTCCAAGTGAACATTTCAATTGAAGCAACATAAGCTTCCAAAATCAATTATTTGATAACTTGATACACTCCATGAGCACACCATAAATCCCCTTAAATGTCATGTTTTAAAAAATTCAACCCCATTCTCAATATATTTCCACCCCTTCAGGCAAGCTTGACAGACACTTCATCCATGGATATTAGTAAATGTATCATTCCACTTCATCTTGGCATGGGACAATTTGTGTTGTAAAGGAAAGAGTGGGCTTGGTTGTTGTCTACTCTATATGGAGGTGATGGATGACCAAACTCATCTATTTCCTTGATTGTCCTTGGCAAAATCAATTTGGAATGTTGTATTTAATATGTTGCATTTATAGGCAGATTACAACTACTCTTTTGTGGTTGATTGTATTCGAGATTGAATTATTGAATATAAAACATTTGGACCACTTCCAATATACATTTGGGTTTCGACCCAAACAATGCATTACTTTCCCAAGCTCCTCTGTTGTGTACATCCACCTCCATCCTTGTCAAAAAATCTAAAAGACTCCCTCAACTTAGACATAACCTCCATCCCATATTTCTTTAGTAGATAAGACCCTTCTCTCATTTTCTGACCATGCCAACCTATCCTCCATCAAATATTCTCTCATGAGGCCTATGTAAACCACCATTTCATTCAAGGATGGGGATTTTCATGTGTACTCTAACCATATTTGTTAGATGCCTCCCCCCTCTCTTGCATATGGTTTCTTGAGTCAGCCTCCTCTAAATATGCCCTACTCCCCTTAAATTATTTGGAAGGTAGCCTTTGACTGCAAACCCCACTTTACCAGAGATCCTTGACATGCCCCTTGAAATTTTGATTCGGCCCCATAATATATTTTATGCCAATGAGTCGAATGTTTTAAATTGATTTTCCACATATTCATTCATGACCAAACACTATAACAAGTTCTAAGAATCTTGTGGTTACTACCACCACAATAAAAGTATATTGTATTTTAGAGGAGACGAGAATTGTATATTTCCCTTTGGGACACTCCAACAATATTTTGATGCACCCTATTTCTCCAACACTCTAGTCTACTTTATGACCTTAATTCCCATTTCATGTTCATCCATGTGGATGCACTTTATGATGTTGTAGGACAACCTAATTTCCTTCTCAACTTCCTCTCATCTTCATTGTCATGTTTTCTTGGACTTCTGTATCAAACAAGAAATTTGGGAGATGAATGCCATCAGGCTAGAAAATCAAGGGGTTTTCAAGTCATTTATTTAGGGTTCCCACTAGCATAGTCCCACCATATCATCCACCTAATCCCTAAATATGGGTCTAGTGCTATTTCAATTAATTATTAGATGATCATGGTGGGCCATAATTCCAATTTAAATGTTATTTGTCTTCATAGGATATTATTGGAGATACTTGAAGAGACACCTCTTTGGCTAAAGGTTTAAGGAAGAATTTTGACTTCAATATCAAACCATCAACCATATCCTCAACATATCAAACCAACAATTAGGAAGACAACTGAGCTGAAGCATGGGCATCCTCTCTCAAAGAAAAGATATATTGAGAATAAATTAAGTTACCTCTCATGAAAATGTTCAAAATTGTTGTGTTGTGAGTGGTTTCCATATTATATGTATCATATATCTATAATCACTTATTTCAAGCATACTTTAAGATATAAAGGAAGAGTTGCATGGCCTTTCCATAAGAAGGACTCCCACCAACTCCTCTCCTCATAGCAATATTTAAAATGTTGGCCCATAAATCAAACACATGTCATTGTTTCTCTAGTAAAACCCTTGGATGGATCTGACAATGAACTCCTCCCAACCACTACCTTAACAATCTATTGAATGCATTTGGTTGGTATGTGTAAATGATTTTGATTGATTCCTGGATAGGTGTAAAATCTAATTTTGCATTGACATAATACGAACACCAAATTTAACTTGAGGTAGCCAAAATTTTAGCCTTACAACTCTCTCATCTAATATTAAATACTTCACTAATTAGTCGAGGGGAAATCTCCTTAACAATATATTAAATATTAGAAGCATTCATATTAATAGAAAAAATAAGAATAGTCTTTAATACTAATTTATAATGTAGGTAGCTGCCAAGTTAACATATGAGATCCCCTTATTTGTGAGACAAGGGATGCCTTCCATTCAATGCTTTAACTATTTAATCTATGGAGGTGTACATACCTTAATTTCCTTTCGATCCAAGCCCGGGACCTTTAAAGAGGAAATAATTTAACACAAATCGAACAATTAAATACAAACTTAAGTTTTATATGTACCAAAGTTACTTTGAGGGTTGCATGACACACTTATTTTTGTATAGAAGCAAGGGAAAACTTGAAGGGTTGATCACAACAAACATGTATGGTCAGTTATGATTATCATAGGTATATTAGTTTGGTTTTCCCAATCCAAAACTTGCACACTTTGTTACTCCTCTTAGATGCATGTCATGATGGTTTACTGGTTTAACATCATGTATGTTTAGTTGTGTCTATTAAAGGCATGTCAGTTCAATGACAAAACCAATGGTTTGTCAACTTGGTTAGCTTAGTCAGTTATGTGTTAATCATCTCAGTGAACAACGTATCAGGTCAATTAGCTTAGTCATTGACATGCACATTCCATTGCCACTATTAGTGACATGTTGGTTGGATATTAACATGCATTTTTTATTAACATTATCTAGGAGATTAACTAGATCAAAATGTATGTTTGACTACAATTGTGGGAGGTATGTTAGATAGGTCAACCCCATCAATGTTTATGCTTAATTTCACATGTTAGAGGCATGACACAATGGTCACTTGATTAGTAACATGTACATTTTGGTTATCACTATTAAAGGTGAGGTTGGTTAACTTGATCAACAACTTGTATGTTTGGTTACAATTATTAAAGCCTCACCTGATTGTTTAATGTAGTAAATGGAGTGTAAGTCTAGTTACCATCGTCAAAGGTGTGTTTTTTTGGTTAACTTAGTTAACATCATATACATTCAACTATGATTGTTAGAACCATCCAAGGCTACTAGACCCATTTCAAGTAGTGTAGAACATCGATGGGGTCTTGCTTATTGCATTGTGTGTGAGCATAGTGTGTTACTTTTTTGTAAGTCAAAGATTTTTCATTAATCAAAAAGTATGTACAAGGGCATCAAAATGCATGTGGCCTCACCTCGACCAGGTTTTTTGACCAATGCTATTACCAACAGTATTACCATGGACTGAATTTCCTTCTTAAGGGGGTTTCTTATTGAAGATGGGGCTATGTCTAAGTCTCAAGTGACTTTAATAGAATAAATTCCATTTAGTTGTGATTGTTGAGCCAAAAGGGTGATTTCATAACTTTTGAGATGCTTCTACCACATTGCAATGTCTTGAATCAAATAATCACCACTTGCTTGTGTTCATCAAAAACATTTCAATCTAATAGACAAATGTATGTCAAAGCAAGTTAAATAGCCTAATGCTCATTCACCCGCACCACCAACCTTCTTAAATTTATCTCCTTTCTTGTGTTTGTTGGGGTTCAACCTCATCCCCCACAATAAGTCACTTACTCCACCATTATGTATACATGCATATCTCTAAAAAACATGCCAAACTTAACCATTTTCATGCCTTCCAAAAGAATTTCAAAACATTGTTACATTTGCACCATAAAATATACATATTTGTAATCATATTTAATTATAGCTTAATACAGAAGGGTCATTACACCTTTACCTTTGATAACAATTCAATTTCTCCATGATGATAACCATGGTTCCTCTCCTAAAAACTCTAGAGGCTACTAGCAGGAATACATGGTGGTAGTCACGTCATTGAGTTTTGTGCTACTAAGGTCTCAATATATCAACAATTTGTAGGACTAAGGGAAGGAATCGACAATAGCTAGCATCACCAGGAAGTTATGGAGAGGTACCCCTCCCTGTCATGTCGTATTACCCTCATTCTCACTTCCCATCCTTCCAAGTGAGCTCTAGAACCTTCTCCACTACAAGAATGCATCATTATTTGTTTGATAACATAATTCTCTACCACAACAGAGCAACAATGGATCTTGACACTCGCTCCCTTCATTCTTTTACACAGTGAATATTTTATAAGAAATCGTTTTAACCTTTTCAGTTATGGTAACTTTCGTTTTACTCCTATTCTCTTTGAACTTTGGCACCTAGCTATGCCCGACCAAGGTTTGGACGATTCAATATCCCATGGTAGTTCTCCTTGACTTTAGATGGAGCACCATCGAATTTCTGCCAGTGAAGTAGGTAACACACTATTTATATTCATCAGTTTTTGTAGAATAATAATTTTTCTCTTAGTTATTTTTAGTTGTTATTCTAGTTATAGGGACAAAGTTTGAACGTAGTATTTTATTGACTAGGTTAGTCTTCTCTTCCCACAAAATATTAATATATATATATTTTTTTTTACTTCGCTAACGAATGAACATTTGTTGGCTGTCGCCAGATAACTTTTCCTACATTTGGGCTAGGGTTTTCTATTTCGAGCTTGGAGCGAATACACACTCTAGATTCTTACTGAAATTTTAGTTGTTCTAATTGCAGGCTTGGACCGCAAGGCCTCAACCCGAGTTATAGTTTCCCACATTGGGGTTTTACATATTTTACAAGGTTCTCGCCAAGATTAAATTTCCAATGTACACATCACTAAACCAATGTTATGTCCTTAAGAGATTATTTTCCCAAGATTGGACATCAAAATTCCTCTTTAGTATAATATATGGTTAACGAACTGTCATCGGTGAGGATGACAACTGAAATTTATTTTAGGCCTATCATCTCCTCAAGAGTTACATATGTGTTGTTTTATTAAAATTTGTTACCGTGCATATAAATATGTACTCTCGTATCATTGAGTTTTGTTTCCTACAAAAGGTTTCCTCTTCTAAGGATTTGATTACAGTTCTATTTGTATCACATAGTTTATGTTACCCTATTAAAAATTAGTATTGCTTTGAGTCTATCGGGTGAATGTATATCTTTACATACTTTTGTACCATTTTCTTCTTTAAAAAAAACAAGGACTGATAAAGTTTGATTCTAAAATATTTATTAAACCCACCATTCGATTTTTGTTATTAATTTATTTATAAATCCCCTTTTTGACTTCCCATCATTATCCGATGATTTAGACTTCCCATAACTATCAGATGATTTAGTAATGTGTTTTGGTTGCTGACTATGTCTGCTGGACCAAAAATCTAAGCCAATCTCAAGCAGATTCCTCCCTGACTTCTCTGCTACTATTCCCTTTTTCTTTATTTATTTAAGGACTTGAGATTAACAAACAATAATCTAAATTCAGTAAATAGATGCAAGTCATTTCTTCTAGTATGTATAACAATTTTTATCTCTGAAGACTTATCTAACACCACATAGTTTGTATAGTTTCTTGGAATCTTTCATAATTACACACAATTGATCAACACAAGTAAAACAAACTTCTACAATACTTACCGATTTCCCCTTTTTTTACATTCTCAAGTCTGCCACAAATCGTAAACTCTTCTACATGACAAACGTATTATTTTTTTTATAACTAGTATATAGAGACTTACAATAAAACTTATTGCAATGGATTCAATAGTGTTCTATGTACTATAATTTACAGAATTAGAAGTACTTATCTTTTTAAGGTCAAGCTGCCAGGAAATTTACAGAGGAGAAGACCACTCCTCCCTACCAATGAGAATGACAACCACCAATTCTCCCCCTGACCCAATTTTCCACTTCCAGAATAGTTCAGATCATGGACCTTCACATGTTCACCCTAGAACCACCTGGTCCCAACCAGATACAATCTAGGGCCCTTATTATGAGCACTAGGGCTTCAGATAGAGTTCCACTAGCCAACCAGTCAAGAATTATATTTACTGACAGTGTCCTAGTACTCTGTGTCGCGTCCTGCTAGAGAGTTTCATCTCTTTCCATCTCTTTTTTTTTTTCCCAAAGACTTCTCTCATACTCCCCTCCCCTGCTTCTTTCCCATCTGAGATAATTTATCTCCAGGGCAAGGAGTAATTGTCCTAACTGTCTCGTAGGTGAAAGCTTTTTATTCAGTGTTTTTCCATATAAATTTCATGGCTTGCCATAACTAACTTTTAAATAAAA
The DNA here is from genome assembly GCA_000404065.3 of Pinus taeda. Classification (NCBI taxonomy): domain Eukaryota; kingdom Viridiplantae; phylum Streptophyta; class Pinopsida; order Pinales; family Pinaceae; genus Pinus; species Pinus taeda. Next base: position 330,568 of record APFE030735744.1, on the reverse strand, counting down.
TTAAAAAAACTTAAAACATTCTAATTTCCCATCTAGGCTTTCCACATATCCCATGGTGTATCGAATCACTATAGGAAAAGTAACCTAAATAGTTACTTTTCACTAAGAGGCATTACACATCATAGGAGCGGAATCAACGCAATTCATAGGATGTATATCATAGGATGGGAAAGGAATAGAATAAGATGGTTTACTTGATGAGTGATGTGTGCCACATGGATGATTTGTCACGCCATGGCTAGTCAATGTTTTTGAAGAACATCCACCAGCCTTATCTCTTACACCAAAGAAATTATGCCTTTGAGGCATACGTTGTCCACCCATTTGGTGTGGACACTGAGCCATAAGATGCCCTGTGTGATGGCATATGAGACAATGGAAGGGAACACCCTAAAAGTCCAGCCTTTTCATAAGATGTGTGCCCTCCCATTGAGTTTGATGTTGTCTGTGAAGCCTCCATTGTATTTGTTCTCAATCAAGATCCAAGCAATTCTTATATCCCATGGTCCCAAACACTGTGGATTGATGCAATCAAAATTTCCAATTGCATTGCTTATGTCCATGAATACTTGTCTAGTCCAATTCGATTGGCAAGGGAGGAATTTTAACCCATATCAGCTTATTTTTAGGCATCCCCTTAAGGGGATTGAATCTAACATACCAAGAATGTAGAGTCAAGAAACCCCTCCCTTTAATCCATGGAAGCGCCTTGATTTTGAATAAATTGTCCTGGATAAGGAAATCGAAATTGTACCATTATTCATCAAATGCACCACCGAAGGCATATAACCCAAAAGAGACTTTGATTTTCTTTCAATCCAATGCCTAAACTTGACTTCACCTAATTTTGTAAAATACTTACCGACAAGCACCCTCTTCTGCAAACTATTAACTCAGTCTATCAGAACATCGTGGCCAAAATAGAGAACAAGCTCTAGAGTGGAGATTTCGATAGATCAATGTTGTTTCCAGGATCGTATTCCTCAACCATCGTGTATCTCCCCATGTGAACTGGGGATTGGATGTCCACCACTTGGAAAATCCATCAGGGCTCCCACCGAGCACCAAGTATTATTGCATAAAGTCCCACCACCTCGCTCCAACCCAAAAAATGAACGATGATTTGATTCACCTTCCAGAGTGGAACGAGTGAAAGCCTCGTGTGCCGATGTGTTCGACTCAAAAGGATCCATCACAAACACCATGCAATAGCGAATGTAGGGGTTGCGAAAATAGATGATTAAATAATGTCATAAAAGAAAATGAGGGTGGTAGACCAATTACCAGGTGTATCCTACAGAAAATCCTAACGGGAATGTCTAGGAACATTAGTAATCAAGTACAATGTACTAACCCACACAACATTATACCCGCATACCACCAATACAGGGTCACCGCTGTCGGATCGCACTCCAAAAGCGGAAAGAATTGGATGAGAGCATATAAAAATTTGGTTGCTTGATCATGACCTACAACACTCATTTACCAATAAGAAAAATGTAAGGTAGAATTTGTGACAGAATAATGTGGATAGTGACCCAGGTCATTTCAATTAAGTGTATTCCTAATGGTCCCCTTCCAAATATTCAAATTTCACCATAATAAAGATAAGCAATTGCTGGAATATCCCTATCAATCACGGTGCACCGGTGCCCATAGGAGAACATCCAAGCAACCCAGCCTCCGACCAGAGCCAAAGAAGGAAGGTCCAAGACATTTATCCTTCGCAGCAATAACAACAACAACACATGAAACAAGTCCACTACCTATTACAAAGTCTGAACCCAAATTCGGTGCATGGCTTAGAAATGATGAAAGAATTAATCCGACGTTGCCAAAGCGCATGTTGGAAATAATACTGAGAGGGGAAGTGAATCAGTATTATCAAGCTAATAATTTTTTATTTCCATAATCAGATTTATATACACTACTTCAGTTAAGGGAACTCGCATGTACACGCAACTATGTTTAGAGAAACTAGCGTATATCCAACAAACTTATCATTCAGTTAATTCATCATATATTTATCTTTAATGAGTGCATAAGAACCATATAAATAGTAACCAGCTATAGTAAAGCAAAACACATAAGAAACACATAAGAAACACACATGAACACTAAGATATAAGGTGGAAAACCAATGTGGGTGAAAACCACCTGCTACAATCGTCTCTGTCTTCTTTTAATAATAAGAGAATGTTCTCCACTAATAAAATATAAATTTATTAGCAACAAAGTAGAGTTATAATTTAACATTTAAGGCTTGGAAATATAGTTTTTGAACTATAAAATATAAAATATAAATAAGATTTGAGATATATAATTAATATTAGTGTTTGAATCCATGATAATAAAATTTTGATATATTTTTTTTATTGAACATGTCATTATAGAAGAAGGTGATGTAGTTGGAGAGTTTATAGCCTTTTGTAATAGGATAGTTGGTTAGTGTGGAGTTTAGTCTTGGTTAATAGTTAAATTCGTAGTGCCTTTATGGCACCTCAATCACCTTATGAATTCATAGAAAAAACACTAAAGACATTATATTCCACCTATACCTTCCAAGAATTAGCATATTAATATGGCTTTTCTTATCACATCATGGAGAATTGCCCTAATTGTGTAGTGCTCCAAGCACTTTCATCTCACACTTTAGAAATGGAAAGAAAAAAATGGTTTGAGCTCAACTCGTTTTACTGAATATGAATTTCTTTCTTAGAGCCACACTTTACTCAATAACTTCTCTAAAATTAGCATGACGTGGTAGAGGTCCACTCTTCTTCGAGGAAAATAAATAAAAATGGTTTATCCTATTCACCTCCTAAAATAACTCAAATAAAATATTGAACAATGAATAGTTACATCAAATGGATATCGCTCCTTATCCTTAACTAATGAATTCCCTTAAATTATAGCTCTCATGAATTAATTAATGTACAAAATAATTTAACCAACTAAAATTGAATTGTGCTATATATAATAATAATAAAAAATAAAAAATAAATAAAAAAATAAAAAATAAAAACCTTATGCAATTAGCCTTATTTAAACATTTTTGTTAAACCAAATCATACCACATTTCATACCTCCAAACCCCATTATAATTTGTAAAAAACGGCTAATTTAGGTCGGAAAATGGAAGGTCGGCTAAAACTTATGATGACCACCCGTACATATAAATCCATAGATTGTAAAATCCGAACCATAAGCCACTGCTCAGTCTCTGTTCCGTTTCACAGACACAGACCTCTTGAGCAAATAATTAATCCGGAGCCTTCACCCATTATTTTCATCAAAATCAGCACCAGTATTCTTCTTTAAAAATGGAAACAGAAAGTAGAGAACAGCCGCGGGAGTGCTGTTCATTGAGAATGGAAGGTGAGAGGGAAGATACGGAGGACTGCTCAATGTGGTGGTCTCAATTGCCCAACGATCTCCAGGAGAAGGCGTTCTCATGGCTTCCAGTGGACAAGTTATGTCGATATTGCGGCGTCTGCAAAGCGTGGAATGCCCTCCATTCATCTACAGAATTCATATCTAATGATTGGGTTATGTCACCTCCGAACAAGAAACCGTGGCTTGTATGGCACCATGACTTACACGTATTGGATTGTACGGCTTACTGCTTCTACACAAACACGTCGAAAACAATTTCGTTTGCCTTCTTAACGCAAAATTATGACGTCCGGGGATTTTCTGTCCACGGATCGGCCTCAGGCCTTTTCTTGGTGTCCATCTTACATCCTCAGGCAGGCACTTACGTAATATCGTATGCTGTCTGCAATCCTCTTACAAGGGCATCGTTACAACTTCCGCGAGTGAACGATGGTGTTATTTGGGTCACCAACATCGTGGCAGGGGATAATGAAGACACATATAAAGTGATAGCGATAGTCGAGTCGAGAATAGAAATTTATGATTCAAGTTTGAAATCGTGGAGTACAGCAGGACAGTTGCCACAGAACTTCCGACCACACACTTTCGAACTTGAAAAGCCTGCTGTTTCTGGGGATACTCTGTATTTTAAAGTTACGGACACAAATCTTGCGAGGTTGGGCATCGCGGGTTTCAACATAAAAGACGGGAACTTCTTTCTCATGCCGTTCAACGCTGTGTTCACTTGTGGGTCACGAGTGCTTGTAGCTTCATGCATTTCCAATTTGGGTGGTGTTATTATATCTGAAATACAGAATCCCCAATTGGATCAGCCAGATAAGCGAGGGGTCAGAGAGATTGCAAGGATGCCACAATCTATGGTGGAACATTTTCGGAGAAAGGCTGCCATCCATGAGTGTCGATGTCTCCAGTTCAATTTTCAAGGAACGAGGGATATGGTGTACATCAGATATGGGTGTCCGCGGTGTAATGAGTTAGTTGTTTATGATTTATCTGACAACATATGGACATGGCTTCTTAGATGTCCAGTGGCTGAAGGCGAGGATCTTACAGCTCGACCTGGTCCAATTATATTTTTCTTTGAGCCCAGACCAGATAGGAAAGTTGAATAAATAAATAAAAATTAGTTTTTTCTATTAGTTTAAGCATTTTAAATATATTTAGAAATTTTATCTACTAAAATCATTTTAGATAATAATATTAGTGAAACAAAATTATATAATAATGATGATAAATTATTATAAATTCAATAATGCGATTTTTTTGGTTTTGTATGGACCACTATTTCTTCCTCAAGTTTTCAATCCGGTTTATGATTTTCATGGAGTATCTATTATTCTAGTGCTCAGTAATTTAATTAATGTCTGATTGCATTTTTACGGGTATAATTTTAGTGTTATGGCATGTAATTTTGACATGTGAATTAATGTCTCATTTCATTTTTATAAGTATTAAGTTTCGTGTTGGAGAATGTAATTTCAATCACATGTCAGGTGTTAAAATCGTTTATCTAAGTATCATAGTTTAGTATCCTAATTCAGTTTCAGTTAGTCTCGTTTTGTTCAGATGTTTTCAATGATTTATTTAATTCTTTAAATACATTTTCTCTCCATTTTCTGTATTGGTATCAAAGCTTAGGCTCTCTAACACTACTGGAGAGTAGCAAAGAGTTACGAGTAGCATAAAAGAGGCAAAATTGCATAAAACTCTTTGAGAGAAACATTTCATAAGTGTGTGTATTCACATTAAAAAACAAAAAGCATGTAGCGAATCCAGGCAACTATGAGATACCTCCTATAAAAAAGCATCGTCGCTGGAAAATCGTTGAAGAGTAAGAACACAAAAGTCTGCATTGAGGAAAGGGATGCATTTTTTTTGGGAGAATAACACAGTCCAATAGTCAAACCAGAGTGTACATTGCTTATGTGTATTGCCTTATGAGTGTCATGAATCTTGATACATTGTGAATGGTGCAAGATCTTGCGTGTTTGTAAATGTAAATCAATGTTTGAGTTTTGACACTCACTGTATCTTCATGATTAGAATAGTGTAATGTATGCACATGAATTTTAAAGTGTGCCTTGAATATTCTATTCATCATCATGTGCATGGTGAATGCACAATTATGCATTCATATTCAGTGAGTTAATCTCTAAATTTATGGATATAATTAGTTTAACCAATCGCTATGCTAGTTAGGTATCAGGAATTGGGTCATGAGTCTCATTGAAACTAAAGGACAGTGGGCGCACAACAACTGTAGTTATGCTTTATAAACCTAGCATAGGTTTATTTTTAGTCCATATACGATATGTTTTCGAGGTCAGGAGGAAGTGGGAGAACATGACTTTGTTGATATGCTGACAGGTCCAAAACCTAGTGGGCTCTCATGAGACCACACCCTAGTGGAACCATGTTGTGTATATAGACCTAAGTGTGTAAAAATTAATATAAATTTGCTACTACTGATTTATTCGAACTAAAAACAAGTGATTACAAATTTCGTCTGCTATTTTGTGAAAGGAAAACCACAATTTAGAAACACATGCAATGACATGCAACCTTAAACAACATAAGAACATAATTATTTATAGGGAAACCCAACAGGGAAAAACCTTTCCACTTATTTTCATTAATCATATGAGAATGAGAAACGATTACAATGTCTTGCTTCAATCCTGAAGCACACGTTACACTATAAACATGTTCTCCTATTGATTCTCCTACTCTCGCTAACACTTAGTTCATTGAAGGCGCCATCTTTCTCTGATTTCCTTGAACAATTCCCGAGGAAATTAGCTCCTACATAATAGGGGAATTCACTATTCCCTTGTGCAATTCCTAGGTAATTGATCGCCTACCTCAATGCCGAGTATGTACACACAACTAGTATACAATTAATAATTACAATGTGCCTTTTCCTCCACTTAAGTTTGGCAATTCAAATTCCATGCATGTCTAAGCTATTTTTAGCTAATTGATGAGCCTAATGAAGAGATCATTGAGTTAACAAAAAATGTACTACTCAATTGACCTTCAATTGACTCAACTAGTTACTTGAGCTTAGTTAACTGAGTCAAACTAAAAATAATTGAATTTGATTGCTAAATTTTAGCAACACAACATGCACAACTCTACTTCTAGCATATAACTAGACTTTACTAACTAAACAGGTAGACAAGTCAATGTCACACAAGTTAACTGCCATCCAAGCCATCTTGCTGATTTGGAAAATCAACTTAATAAATTTAACTGAGGAACAAGTCATATTTTTCCTTTCTTTCTACATTTTCTAACACTCCCTCTTAGCAAGAAAGAGATTTTGAACCACCCATATCTTGCACTTATGGAATTGCAATTTTCCTCTTGACAATGACCTTTTCAATATATAATCATCCTTCGCAAAGCCTAAATAGATAGATCAAGCACTTACACACCTCTTTAATTACTCTTAGTTATATATTTACTAAAATTCACTTAAGTATTGCTAACTTTAACATGCATTATGGTTATCTTCATGTCAATAGATATTCTTACCTGCATTCATATGACAAAGTAAAATACTTCTCGTTATTGATAATCTAGATTTCCAGTACACTCTTACTGTGCTATGCAAATAGCTGCAATGTTCTGTGTAGTCAGCTATGGACTTCTACCCTAGGTCTCTGCACTCTCAGCTACAGAGCCTCTTCCTACGCTAAGACTCTTCAATCTTAGCTCTCACAGAGCAATAAAATTACTCAAAGGTCTATCAAAAAAACTTGTGACTTTGCTACCTTATACTCTTCTAAGACTCCATTCTTTTAAAATCCCATGGTTCGTGGACCAAGCGCAGATATCATCAAGCCCACACAAACTATCTAAACTAAGGGCTGAAATCCCTTTTTGACTACTTACATCTTCGCGCTCCACGGCCACAAAATGTGGAAACTTTACATTCTTTCCTAAAAAACTTGGGCCTTTAGCGCCCAACTTGGGCTTTTAATGCCAAAATTGACCCTAGGGGACTCATTCCCAACAATATGTCAGGCCTTTTGTTCACCAGATACATCAAGGATCCCATAAGCTATCTGTACATGGTAGCATCTACTGCCTCTCCTAAATAAGCACTCTACTTCCTCTAGTTTGTATCTAGAGGTGTGTCCATAGGCTTGTTTTTTTGGATGTAAAATATCTGAAGTATTCAAAGGCATACTTCCCCTGACTCACAAACATCTCGCCATCACCCTGCCATACTTCCAGCCCAATGAAGTAATGTATGAATCGCATGTCCTTCATCTCAAATTATCTAGGAAGGTCTCCTTGCAAGACCGAATCAACTAATCATGTCCTCTGAGTATCAAATCATCAACATACAATACCAAGATAAGCAAATTTACATATACCATGATGTGATAGAGGTTGGCATTTGCTTCACTTTTGGTGAATCCCAATCCACTAAGATATGTATAAATTCGAGTGTACCATGCCTAGGGTGATTTTTTGAGTCCATACAGGGCTCTTTTGAGTCTACACACATCTCCCATTCATATGTCTCAAATCCCTCTGCCTAATCTATGTAAATTTCTTCCTCAACAACACCATCAAGAAAGGTTGTCTTCACATCCATCCTTCAAATTTGCGCAGGCAAAGGACGTCACCTGAGAGTTTCACTAGCTACATGGATCTAATGATTGAACTAATAGAGACTAAGGCATCCTATTTCAAGGATTCGATATAACATGTATGGGTTTATATAATGGTGGAGGAATACAAATCTGTTGGTCAATCAATTGTATTTGAAGAGGTGTCCTAGTGGATTGAGAAGGTGATGGCGTACATCGATTGGGGTCTATAATTAATAATTGACATCAAAGTTTATTGACCTACATATGTTATTGAGGTTTTATCGGACACTACTACATAAGGTATTTTTTGGTAATGCTCTCTACTTTGGTACACATATAGGTGAGATTACAAAATGCACATGGTGTGAGTTGTACAAATAATCTTTAGATCTATCATTATGATGTCACTTGATACTTGTTATAGACATTTTTGGGCACTTCAACCCCAATCATAAATTTCCATAAACTGAGGGCTCCTATGTCCCTAAAAGTGTTGCTTCACTGCCTAAAGGAACAAGGTCAATTGATTACATCA
>APFE030735744.1:307835-319753 GCA_000404065.3 Pinus taeda | reverse complement strand
CCTGAGAAACATGCCTTTTTGTTTCTATTTTTGGCTTGTTGTGTGTGGAATTGGGTGGATTTAGTGGATCTAGGTTTGTTTTGGCTTTTCATAACTTTAGGAGAAGTCTGCACCCTGTGCTTGTATCACAGTGCGTACCTCTACGCATGTTTACTTTGCACACACAACGGGCATGCACCTGTGCAAACTCTGAGCCTGCGGACCCTGCTAAATTTTTGAAAAAATTGATTTTTCCTCTTTTAATTAGTTTTATTTTGGTTTAGGTGTTGTTATCCTCTGCCGAGACTTGCTTGTGACTTGTCAAAAGCTTTCCTTGGTCTAATTTCATTGGTGTTAGGGTTTTAGGTGAAATTCCTAGAAATTTTGGTTGCCGGTTTAGATTTTCATTTTGGTCGTTTAGTAGCTCAGAGCTTAGAAGCATAGAAGCCTCAAATCACCCTGGTTTTTATTGCCTTCTTGTGAGTCTGACCATTTGTAAAATCAACCCTTGTTGAGGAATCCATCTTGAGTTGTCTCTTTCCCAAATTTCGAAAAGCTTGTGCTAAAAGTTTGGATTTCATTTTTACAAAAAGAACAAAAGATCGCTTGTTTTTCACTGATTTGTGATTCTGGACAAGTTAGTCCTTGGTTTGCTTATCGCCAAGTAAAACATCCTTGAAAAGACAAAAATATTTTGTAAGCTTTTACTTCAAGTAGTTTTTTATAGTTTGTAGATCTTAAGATTTGCTTTGTTCATAGTTTTCTCAAAATTTGCTTTAGTCATAGTTTTGAGTGTTTTTATAAAAATTAAAAAATCTCTTTTGAAAAAGTTTGTTTTGTAGCATTTGAGTGTTTCAATGAAAAAGGAAATTCTTATGCAAATAACTAGTTGTCTCGTTTTGAGTGCATTGGAACAAAAACTCTTCTTTAAATTTGTTTGTTAAGAAAGATTTGTATTTACGCGCATTTGCATTCTCAAACTCTTTCCTAGCTAGAAGTTCATTGAAGAGAAAAGATTGTTTAATCATCTCAAGTGCATCTTTTAGTGATTTCGAGTCGAGTCTTCACACCATGAGTTTCATCTCCGCACCTCTTGACTTAATCAAAAACCAATAAAAATAACGCCTAAAGTAAAATCAATCTAGTAAATCTTTTTATTTCTAGGGCTCTATTACACCAACATAGCTTAGGCTAGTGCCTTGGAGTAGGGAGTAATTAACTCTCCAAGATAGTAAAACAAACAAGTACCTGTATCTTGCGGTAGGAGAGAAATCTAATTGTTGCATCTATGCTCTGGGAAAGCTCCTCTTAAAGGAGAAGCACGAGATCGTGTCCGAACCAATGTGGGAATCAATCCTTCCTCATTGGGAACAACGCCAGATATTCACGTATTAAAAATAGTAAACCTCGGATTAACCATTTTTGAGGAGCCTGGGGTCACTTGTTGGTAAACCTTGGTTTATGTCAAGGAGCCTTCAAGGGGATTGAACTTGCTGCTCTGCCGTTGCGTGCGTATCAGATCGTAGACTGATCCCCCAGGTATATTTGTTTCTATTGGTAACCATAGTGACCATATTCTATAGGATTCTTCCTAAGGTGGCGGTGGTGGGAATATCCCACTGTACTTGGAGCAGACGTCAGCTAGACTCACTTGGATTTTCTTGGGGGTTCTCTTCACTCGAGACAGTTTAGTGGAGAAACTTGTGCCAGTCTATTCATTAAGCAGGTTGCCGGGGTAACTGTTCCAACCGCTATTTCTGTATTGAACTCTGTGACGTTGGATTTGATTACCAACTAGTGTTTTCAATACGGAAAGTTACTGTTTGTGTGTGATTTGATCTCCTAGATTCTTTAGGCGTGTGATTCAATTTGTTTGGTTCTTTAGAGGCTTTAGGTGGTTTTCATTGAGATTTTACTTTGTTTTCGTGTGAAGTAGTTAAAAGTTTTAACCATGGCTGAATTACTGAGGAAGTCCCGTAGACTTCGGGGCCAACCTCCTGAGTTTTCACCGAGCCAGCCTAAAGGGCTATGGGCCCTAGTAACTCCTAAAGACAGTAGAGTCGGGTCACCTGAAAAAGGAGAGTCTTCTTTGGTGGTATATCCTGATTTTTCAGCGTTAATAGCAGATTATAGTACGCAGTCTGTGTCTGTTTCAGAAGTTACTGGTAGTGTTTCATCTACTAGTGATATAGGTGAAGAACCTGAAATATCTGAACCCGAATAAAAAATTGCTGCTACTCCAATATCAGGGTTTGCCTCTACAGCTTCTAGTGGTCATAGTTCACATAGGGTAGAAAGAATAATTACCCAAAATCTTCCTTCTAGACTAATAGCTATTGAAGAACTTGCTATTCCGGAAAAAGAAGAAGGCATCCCTATTCCTGAACATCGACCCGTTATAGAGCTTAGGGAGCGTGAATCAATCTTTTAGAGTCCACATAGGAGCAGTGCTTGGTATCTTTCATTGACTAATTTTTTGGAAAACCCGGGACTAAGTTTTTCACCACCTCGTATTTCTTATCACCCAACACCTAGAGGTTACTATCCTCCATTAAATATGTCAAGGCAGTCGTCCATGTTTTCTTAATCTTCGGAAGTCTTTTTGTACGACGGTCCTTCTGTTCCTGCTGGGTATCAGTCCATTTCTGGTACTTTTTCGGGAGCATCTCCTCAACCTATTTAACAAGGGTTATTAACTGGAAATAATGGTACTAAACCGTTGAGCGTTGAAGATATTCTCATGATGTCGGGTACTATTCCCAATCCTCAACCTCAAGGTGGCCAGTCACTGCCTAGGGGGCAGCCTCAAAATCCTCAAGTATCCCCTGGGGGAAACCTCAAGGTACCCAGTTTGTGCCTGGGACGCAACCTCAAGGTACTCATTTTGTGCCTGGGGGGGAACCTCAAGGACAGTACATACCCACGGGACAATACGTTCCTCAAGGTCAACCCCAGACTCAATATGTACCTCAAGGTCAACCCCAATATCAATATGTACCTCAAGGTCAACCCCAGTATCAATATGTACCTCAAGGTCAACCCCAGTATCAGTACGTGCCTTAGGGTTATCAACCCCAAGGTCAGTACCCAACCCAAGGTTACCAACCACCTTCCAGTCAATCATATTTTCAAAGACCTGGAAATATACCATTGAATTATCAACCCTACCCTCAACCCAGTTATAGTCCTCAATATTCTCAACCTGTTATGGGTCCATACCCCGGAATGAATTTAGTGTGGGATCCATCTCAATCCCAACAGGTCTTGCAACCGAATGTGCAGTTGTCATCTCAAACTGGACAACCCTTGGTTTCTAGTTCACCCCAACAACCAGTCCAGTCTACTGTTCAAACTTCTGCACCTTCTGTAGTTTCTCAGTCTGGGCCTAGTACACATCGTACTCTGCCTCAAACATTTGCCGCAACTACTGCAACATCTGTTTCATCTACCCCACCTTCTTCTGGAGTATCGACAGCTCCGGTTTCTATTGTCCCTGTATCTACTCCTGAGACATCTTTACCTCAGTCTGGACTCACGGTCCACACTTCAGTTCAGATGCCTCTAGGACAACCAGGTTTGAGTACGGTTGTCACTAGTCAACCGCAGTTTATTCAACAACCGTACCGAGGACAATACCAATTCGGTCCTGTTGTGCAGTAACCAGTCTATCAGTATCAACCATACCCTGGGTATACATATCAACAACCTCAGCAACCCCAATATGGTCTGGTTAATCCTAGTTTTCCAGGAGGATATAATATCCCAAATGCAATTCCAATTCCTAGTTACCCTGGATATCCTCCTCCTGGGGCAGGTCTCGCGACCCAGAGTTTTAGGGACCCTAATTGTCAGTTACCGTTTATCGCAACTTTGGACTTTCCTGACTTGACGCGCCTTATGAACGATCCAATTAGCTATCTTCTGTTTTGGCCGCCAATGCCGAATAAGTTGCCTAGTGATATTCCTAAGTTTGAAGGCAAATCAGGAAAGGACCCGTCGAACCATGTGATGACTTATCACCTCTAGTGTGTGTTTAATTCCATTTCAGATGATTCGATCTGTTTACAACTTTTCCAGCGCACTCTAATTGGTCTTGTGGCCAAGTGGTACATCGAGTTACCGCGAGCCACTTTTTATAATTTTAGTCAGTTAGCTACTTCATTTTTAACTCATTTTCAGTTGCCAGTCAGATATGACAATGGCACGAAATTATTAACTTCATTAAAGTAGTCAACGTCCACTTACATTTCAGATCACATTCATGAATGGAGACATCAACGATGTTTAGTGAAAGTTTTTATCCCGGATCAGATCTTAGCCGAATGGTTTGTAAAATATTTACTGCCCAAGATCACTAAGGATGTAGCTAAAGCCGAAGTCGTTACTGAGGAGCAAGTAATTGCTCAAGCACAGTACCTTGACTTAGTTATACTCAGTCGGATACATTACATGAGAAAATCCCCGATCTACCCAAACAAAATCAAATTGCTGCAGCTCCTTCAGGGTCTCATGCCGCTGATGGTATGATTGGTATGGTTAATACCAAAAGTAAGAAGAAGTCGTCCAAGAATTCTTCTCCTATCATAACCTTTCGAGATTCCCTGACAGGAGATTCTTCTGCGGAACTTTCTGCCGATATTCATGTTGTAGAGTCATCTACAACTAAATAAAAAACCGGTGGTAAGAAGAAAGGGAAGAAGAAGAATAAAACAGATAAAAATTCGAAAGAGAAACCAGAAAAAGTGGAATCAACTGATGAAAAACGCAAACCTCGTTATCCTTGTCTCATTTGTGACGAAGAACATTTTACGAGAGACTGCCCTCATCGTGTAGAGGTTGCGAAAATTGTCAAAGGTTCCCAAACTTCTGCTGTTTTGAAGGATCCTTGTCCAAATGAAGACAGTAAGATGATAGGTTCTTCCTCCAATGCCAATGAGGAACCCATATTGATGATGTCCCATGATAGGATTGCGACTCGATCGCAAGATTATGGAAGTAAAATTCCTGTTGATGGTAAAGAAGCAAAATCTTCTCATTCTAATCCATCAACCTCAGCTCCCGGTTCCGATCCACTACAGATCGAGAAACCTAATCCAGACTTAGTAATAAAACTCCCCACCAAGGGTATACTTCGAAAGTCTGCTTTCAATCCAAATGCGAGAGCAGCTCAGAACTATAACATTGTTGAGGATTTAGCTGTTTCACCTTCAGAAATGTCGGCTTTGGAAGTGCTGCAATCATGTCCAGCACAACGTAAATTACTTTTGTCGGCTATAGGAGCTGTTGACGTTCAGGACCTGAACCTTATAATCTTCGATCTAGAAAATAGTGCACCAAGCTTACCTCATCAAATGGCTGTCGAGATTCCAGTGATAGTCAAAGACAGACCTGCTCATAGGACTGTGATTGATGAGGGAGCTTCAACGTGTATTATGTCGATAAAGTGTTGGAGATCGCTTGGTTCTCCTTCACTAAATCAATCCCCGATGATTCTAAAGGCCTTTGATGGCCGTGGGTTTCATCCTTTTGGCATTCTACAGGATTTACCTATAGGGGTTAAAGGTAAAACCGTTAATCTAGATGTGGAGGTGGTTGATGCCCGTCTAGATTACAACCTTCTCTTGGGTCGTAGTTGGTCTTACGCTATGACAACTGTCGTTTCATCAGTCTTTCGGCTTATAAAGTTCCCTCATAATGGAAAGATCGTAACCTTAGACCAGCTGTCTTACTTTTCATCCGACCCAGCCTCTGCTGAAAGCATTCAGCATGTTGGTAAAATGACTATCCCATATAAAGAGGTGTAGGACTAGTTAAAGATGTCGATTTACTGGGAACTTTTCCTTTCACTCCTATCAACGCATCGTCTTCAACTGCAACCATTCATATGATTTCATAAGACACCATTATTTATGATGATCCTTGGATCATACCTTCTGAATCTGAGATAGACTCGTTTAGTGATTTTATGCCTTTGAGTCCATATGAACTTGCGTATCAGGCCGTGTAGTCATTCTCCGACACAGCATCAACCCAAATTGACTTAATGAATGTGGTCCATGAGGAATCACTTTTGGCATCAATCTCGGATTCAATAACGTTTTCTAAACTTGCTCAAACTAATGAGAAAATTCGTGAAATCCTATGCGTCGATGAGTTACCATGGGAAGATCTTCATCACAGATCTTCGTTTTTACCCGAGGGTGATCGTTTTGAAAATGATTTTTTATCAATTTTTACGATTGAATATGTCAAGGAAGCTCAGAGTCCAATGAAACATCCTGATTCTGAGTTAAACTTGGGAAATATTTCTTGAACTATTCCCCTTGACATTTCGGTTAAGCCTGGAATTGTTGAAAACGTTCATATAGGTGCCTCTTGTACGAAAGATGAAATTCAACCATATAAGGCCCTATTTCAAGAATTTTGCGACGTGTTCGCCTGGTCATATGAGGAAATTCCCGGAATTGACCCCGCAACTGTTATTCATGAAATCGAAACTTACCCAGATGCTAAACCCGTCCGGCAACGTTTGCGTTAGATACACCCAAGAAAAGCTGCTGCAATTAAAGCAGAAGTTGAAAAATTACTCAAAGCAGGTTTCATTTATCCGATCCCGTTAACGGATTGGGTATCGAATATTGTTCCTATTAACAAAAAACAAGGGACAATAATAATATGTATCAATTATAGGGACATTAATCGAGCCTATCCAAAGGACAATTACCCAACTCCTTATATCGATCAAATCATTGATGATTGTGCTGGCAGCGAAATTTTCTCCTTCATGGATGGTTTTTTCGGATACAATCAAGTCAATATTCTACCTGCTGATCAACCAAAAATGACTTTCATTTGTCCGTGGGGGACATTTGCTTATTGCAAATTACCTTTTAGGCTTAAGAACGCCAGGGCAACTTTTCAACGGGCCATGTCTTATGCTTTTCATGATATTAAGCAAATTGTGCAACCCTATCTCGATGACTTGCCTGCTCATTCATTACATCGAGCCGATCAACTCGTCCATTTAAGAGCAATCTTTATGAGGTGTAGGCATTATTGGATTAGGTTGAATCCCCACAAGTGTGTTTTTTGTATTGAAACGGGTCGGTTACTAGGGTTTGCTGTTTCGAAAGCCAACATTTGCGTCGATCCCTCGAAGGTTGAAGCCATTATCAAATTGCCTCCTCCTTCGAGTCTTCGCCAACTCCAAAGTTTGCAAGGGAAAGAAAACTTTTTACATCGATTCATCCCCAACTACGTCGAGATCACAAAGGGTTTTACTCGGTTGTTGAAATAGAATACTTCATTCTTTTGGGACGAGATAGCTAAAAAATCTTTTGATGTACTAAAACATGCATTGACCCATGCACCGTTGTTGCATCCTCCCAACTACAACCAGGATTCCTTCTTGTATCTCGCTGCTTCCCATTCCACCTTCGAAATGGTGTTAGTTCAGGAAGATGAATTCGGTATTGAACATGTGATATATTACCTTAGTCGCACTTTAAATCCAACTGAGCTAAAATACTCACATGTGGAGAAATTGGCATTGGCAGTCGTTCAAGTTGTCCAACGTTTTCGTCATTACATTTTACTACGTAAGACTACAACCATTTCTGATTGCAACCCTATGATCTACATTTTGACCAAGCAATTGCTGGGGGGCAAGTACTCCAAATGGATTGTGATCCTGCAGGAGTTCGACTTGGAATTTGAAAAGTCTAAGTCAATGAAATCTTTAGTTTTTGCGGAATTAATGTGTGACTTCCTGCGTGCTGACATGGAAACTGTGGTGGAGGATCCCATTGCCGACGAATCCTTGTTTCTAATCAGCACTTTAGATCCGTGGTATGGAGATATCATTGTTTATCTCCAAACCCAATCCTTTTGTCCAGATATTTCACGATCGGAACGTCGAAAAACACGATTCCAGTCCCAACAATTCAAAATTATTGGAGATACTCTTTATCGTCATGGGGCAGACTCTATTTTTCTACATTGTTTAACTCATGAGGAAGCTGAAAGGGTCCTAAATGACTGTCACTCTGGAGCATGTGGTGGTCATATGTTTGGGTATGCCACAGCCCAAAAGATATTGCGCGCTGGCTACTTTTGGCCGTCTATGTTTAAAGATTGTATTATCGCGGTCCAAAAATGCCACAACTGCCAAATTTTTGATCGAAAGATGTGTGCTCCACCTGCTCCTCTTCACCCTATAATTTCTGTTGATCCTTTTGCCAAATGGGGTATCGGTTTTATTACATGTAACCCTCACTTGGCCGGGGGGCATGCGTATATCATCCTTGCAGTAGATTATTTTACCAAGTGGGCTGAGGCAATGCCTACATTTGAGGTAGACAGCAAAACAACTACAATTTTCGTATTCAATCATATCATTGCTAGGTTTGGTGTTCCACAAGCGATTATCACTGATCATGGGCGTCATTTTCGAAATGTTATGATGATTGAACTTACAGGCCAGCTTGGCTTGCGTCACGATAGTTCAACTCCTTATTATCCACAAGATAATGGTTTGGTTGAAGCCATCAACAAAGTTCTAGTCAGCATGATCCGACGAATCATTGGGATTCATCGGTTGAATTGGCATAACATGTTATTTTCCGCGCTTTGGGCATATCGAACCTCAGTAAAAACGTCAACAGGGTTCACTCCTTTTAAACTATTTTATGGTCTGGAAGCTATGTTACCCATTGAGTGCGAAATCTTGTCATTGCGAAAGGCCATCGAATTACTTCCAACCACTTCTGAAGAGGAAAGACGTTTGTTATACTCGGCTCAGCTAGATGAGAATCGACGCGATGCTGCATTAGCGATCGAATCTCATGCAGAACGTATTAAAGCTCAATATAATCGAAATGTGACCCCTTGAAATTTTTCAGAACGAGATCTAGTCTTATTGTACGATCAAGAAAATGATAGATTAGGCGCTGGAAAATTCGTGCCTATGTGGCATGGTCCCTATGTTTTCAAGCGAAAGCTAGCAAAAGGGGCCTATGAATTGGTAGACTTTGACGGGGTCTCTTTAGGTAAACCCAGAAATGGTCTTTACCTGAAGAGGTATTATGCTTAAAGATGGGCGTTGATATTTTTAGTTAGGTTAGTTTTCTTTCTAGCTGGTGTGTTTTAGATTAAAAAGTGTGCTTAGCTTAGAGAGTGTTTTTCGTCATTATTCCCGCTTATCTTGGTTTTACTTTTGATGTCGCGGATGTCGACGCCTCTCCAAACATACATTGGTTTCGCTGATGGTGCTTGTCGTAGTACATGGAATATTTCTTCCGCAGCTTGGGTTATTTATTCACCCTCTGACGAGTTGGTCTCTATGCATGGGGTAAGCCTTGGTCAAACAACAAACAACATTGCAGAGTATAGTGCAGTGATTGAGTTATTATCTGAATCTATTTCATTTGGGATTTGGAGTTTGATAGTGAGGTTAGAGTCTGAACTCGTTGTATTACAGCTTAATAGAGTATACGCCATTAGAAATCTAGTATTATTGAGATTATTTTTGAGAGTGCGTCTCTTGGAATGTGAATTTGACTATATTGAATATCAGCATATTCCAAGATCTTTAAATATATTAGCAGATGCAATTTCTTCTCAAATGTTAAGTAGACATGTGCAATATTCATACAAGTAAATTTAAAAGCATTTCATAACATGTTTAACAAGATAAGTCGGTAATAGTGATATAATATAGGAGTGTGTCAAAATATACATCATCCTCAATCATAGGTTGAAAAACACCTTATGATCGGAAAAAATGATAAGTAAAAAAAGCAAAAATGTCATATGTGACTACAATAGGCGATCATCCCATCACTGGTGATGATCTCGATACGAAACCACTGCACGGGCCAGCTTACAAAGGAACCTCCTAAAAGGTCCTGGGACCCCAATCACATAGCGTTGAAGTTGACGAGGGATGTCATCTATGCTGGTCTCTAGAATGTCCCCTGTCAGGCACTCTAGATGGTTCTCCAACTCGGCCAAAGTCTCTGCTGATTCGTCATGTGGGGCTGGGGCTGGTGCAACTGGTTGTTTCCTCTCGTAAGGCCGGAGAGAGGTTGGTCGCCGTGGGCCCACATCTGCATTTGAAACTTTTACTATCAGTTTTGGGACGGGATAAAAACAAACAAAAAATTAAATTAGGAAAATGTTGAAAATAATTTTACCTGATTCATCCCATTGCTCTCCTAGTAGAAGAGCCATGTCTGGGTCCCCACAAAAATCAACCCCATCATAAGGAAAGTCCTGGATAGAAAAAACCTGGTTCTCCAACCATTGGAAATACTCAGGTTTGAACCGAACGACCTCGGTCCCCTCATCAGGATGACGGGCCATAACTGCAACCCATCGCATCAGTTTGGGCTCTCGAGGAAGCCCAGCTCCAACAGTGAGGTGTTGCGGGATCAACATTAGAACCCTCTCCAGACCAAAACTCACAACTATAGGACCATATCCGAAAGTCTTTAGTTGTCCGTTTTTGGCCCTGGTCAGCTGGCCTTTCACATTGGCCAACACAACATCGCACCAGTTGAGAATGGTGCCTCGAAAGAAATCGACTGCCATCCGCATCTGGGATCCGGTGGCTACGTGTAGCACTGCACTAGCACTGAGTCTGGTAACTGTAAACCCAATAACCATGATTTCAGGACGGGATATGGTTTTGATATCTTTCCCTTTGTCACGGTTTTGGACATTGCAATACTCTAGCCGGAGGCTCTCGACAGACTGGCCACCTGCCCTGGCCCCGAATAGAGTCAAATGTTCACCTCTCCTAGGAAAACCAGTCAAAAATTATATATCTGCTAGCTCGATTTCAAGCTGGTGCCCACCAATAAAGAAGCACTCGTCCTGTATACTCCATCTATCAACCAGCCACTGCAAAAAGTCCACCTGGGCCCTCTTGCCAAGTATGGCCCAAAATTTGTATAAGCCACATGCCTTCAATGCATCAATCGAAGGTTGATGATTCATCAGGGTGAGGTCCACATCCTCATTCTCCCGTTCTCACCAATCAAGCATGATGTTTATCCTACATCTAAGTAAAAAGGCGAATTAGAATGCATAAAATTGATTTCTTTGGGTAATTTTTGAGTTAGTTAGGTTTTTACAAACCCTTGCGTGGGGTACGCACCCTCTTGTTAGGGACAGTGCGTGAGGTCCGCACCTTGCCTTCATGGCAGGTGCGTACCCCCGACTTTTTGCCGATTTCAAAAAAGTCGGGGTATGCGGGTCCCCTGTGGTAAACCCGCGGGCCCCCGCGCGCGGGTTTTTAAACCTTAAAACCTCCTAAAAATAAAAATCAACCCCTAAAAAACAATTTCAAATGGATAGAAATGAAGAGTAGGATGATTTGGATTACCTGGAGGAGACGGCGTTTGATTCCGACGGATGGATTTTCCGCAATCTTCACGGGAAGTTTCCGGTCAAAAGCCCTTTTTTCTCACCCAAATCTCAAACTGTAAAAATGAATGGTAAAAAGTCCTTTTTATAAGTTTTTTGAGTAAATAAATTCTAAATTTGTTTATGTTTCACTTTGAAAAGGTGTTTTTTGTGACATTTTTACCCATTTTTAAACAGGTATGAATAATGTTTGAGTTTTTGTTCAGGATAACGGATTTTTCAGGCGTAATTAGTCATTTTCAACGAAAAAACATTAGAGTCACCTTTAAGCTCTTTTTTGACTCCTAAAACATGAAAAGATTGCCGAGTTTTTCTTTTTAAGATCGTTAAAACGGAACTAAAAAGACGGTCCTCTTACAGCCCTTTTTCGACCATAAAAACACGAAAAGGTTGCTGGTTTTTTGTCGTTTCAAATTCGATATTGGTCATAAAACGACGTGTCGTTGATCGCTTTTTTACTTTTTCGGATCAGAGGCACTAATTATGAAAAGTACTCCTTGGTCGTAAAAGAT
>APFE030735744.1:282553-306275 GCA_000404065.3 Pinus taeda | reverse complement strand
TACATATCTACACGCTCTGTCTATAAAGGGGTGGGTGCGTACCCCTGTAAAAGTCAAAGAGGCGCAAGTTTATTCTAAAAAACTCACTTTGGGTTAATTCTAGATGTTTCTAGAAGGAATTTTGACATGGATTGTTCGCTCCAAGGTGGTTCATGCATCCCAAAAGAGAAGGAGCTAATCCCTTGATAGGAGGAGGTATCCCTTTGAAGGATGGATTTAACCCTTTGAAGGAGGACCTAGTAACTTCCCTCCATTGCACTATAAATTAAGGCATTGGGTCAGTTGCTGGGGAGGTTAGAAGCTGAACATTTTTTAGGGTAAATGCTGATGGAATTAGGACTTCCTAGTTAAACTTGAGAGGAGAGATCACATACCTTTTGGTTTCATTGGGAAGTGAGTGAAACTTGTCAAAGTAGAGGAGACTTCTTGTCGAACCCTGGGAGGAGCTTGTACAGCATCAAGGCACAGGTTGTAAAGTTCTTCTTTCATTTGAATTAATACAATCAGATTCATTTTTCTCAGCAAATTGTCTTATCTGGTTTGTTTCATAATCTCCTTGATCATTATGATGAATATGATTTATGATATTGGCTTTTCAGGTGCTATTTAATTTGTTTGCTTGTTTGTGTTTGCAGACTTACACTTCAAGGAAGCTCATTTGGAGCGAGGGAGCGAAGCTTCCACAAAATTGCACTGGACCCAAGGTAGGCCTAAAACACTTGTTTTCCTTTGTTTTTAATTTCATATTTAGAGAAAGATAGTTTTTTATTGGCTTTCTTGTCACTAGATATCTTTAGATACTAGGAAGGTCAATCTTGTCCGCAACCTTGACTCATTCCGTGTGACAGTAGGGAAACTAATTCCAACAAATTTTTATTTTTCAATTTGGGTTCTTGCAGTAAAAATCTATTATCTCTATGTTAATAGCTATTTGAATGAGTTTGGTTGCATAATAGCTTCAATTTATTGTGAATTTTGCTATATAAAACTGCATTTGACATTACTTTTGCAATCAATTACCTACAACCATATATTATCCTAACCCCCACAACAATGGATTCCTTGTCCAGCATTATCTTGTTAGTTAATTCAATGCAATGCTGAATCATAATGTTATCTTCAATTCATAATCTTGCTAAGGTTAAGTGAATGCAAAACCAACCTCGTTATTAGAATGGTCATTCTACTTACTAATTTGTTAAGCACTAAGAGTCAAATAGCCCTCAAATTGTTGGTGTATTTATGTGGAAACTTCAAACCATTTCCATTACCAAAAATCATCCACGTTGGGCTTTAACTCATTGCTTTATTGCTTGGTTTAATGCCATCACACTCCGAGTGTTTCATCCATTCATGGTATGATGGTTATGGTATATTTCTCTGAGTAATGGCTATAAATCATACTACAACACTAAAAACTTTTAGTTGGTTCATTGACTAGTACATGCATCATTTCAACGATCTCATACCTATAAATTCACTGGAACATTATACCTATAGTTCATATATATTCTTGTGGGATATGTTGTTGTGGGAAAACCTTGTGCTTTGTTTCTGAAGTTAATAAGCAACACACCATTGTGTACTTTTGGCATCAAAGGCCAAGGCATGAGCATGGGTGCTCAAGAATAGTCGTTCATATTTAAATTTATGGGGGTGAGTTCACAAATTATATTGTGCTTTGTTGGGTAGGCTAGGATGAATGTTATTATATTGTGTCGGTTCTCCCATAAAAGTAGAATGCATTGGCCTATAAGAGAAACTCATGAGGTTGGAATTCATCTAGCCCCTAGTAAGAATAACTGCACCAAGAAAAAGGGGTTGGACTTGGTGAATACCTCTAGTAGAGTATGGGAAAGATGGCCTAGAAGAAGGTTGCCCTGGTTGAATCCCTCTAGCTGGATGATGTTGAAGCCTTGAGCAAGCCTGTGAGTGTAGAAATTGTCTAAATGGATCATGAAGTTTCTTAGCAGGGGACTGTTGTCAAGAGAATATCCCTTAGGCTTGATCATATACTAGATTTTCCATAACTTTAATATCACAAACATGTCACCAGCAATAAGAGGCTAGGTAGGACACATCCCTTCAATAGCATCTTCATTGGGCTTTCTATGGAATGCTCCCCAAGGAAGAGGTTCACTTGCAAATGTAACCAAACCTTCAATTTGTTCTCTAGAGTATGCCAACAAAGTTGTAGGTGGTATTGAATAGAGGTAAAATATTGGAATTAAAAAATATGCAACCTTAAGCTTGGTGACTACACTTTAGCTTGGCAACCTTGAAGGTGCATATCAGACTCACTTGGCAATCTTGGGGTACATATCAGAACTGGGTTCATATTTTTTTGTTATAGTATTAATGTAGCCAACTTTTCTCTATTTTTGTGAAATATGAGTGCAAGTATAGAAACCTGTATTGTTTAAGATGAGGATGGTGGTTGGGTTTCTCTTAGGCTATGACTATCGTGATGCTACAGATTTTTCCAGAAGCCTTAATAGTTATTTAGTGTGTTAGTTACAGGTTTTTTTTGTTACTTTGGTGTTTATGTTTGTGAAATAATAGCTAATATGAAGATATTGTAATTCTCTATTCAAAATAAGGGAAGATGGCCTATGCTATGGGTAGTATGATAACAGTTGCCACTTCTGTCTCCCTAGGTAACATTGGAAAGGAGAGGAAGTTGGGTGCAATATATGACAAAAATGCCAGGCATTTCTCTTCTCTTGTTGCTTTTTCACCCATCTCCTTCAATTTGTTAAGCAAAATACAAACCACAAGATTATGTAGTAGAGAGAAGGTAGTCAATACAAGATCTATGGTAAAGAATCTCTACTTCAACCAAGATGGGTCAACAACAAAAACATTGCAGGGAAGGAAAAAGAAATTCGATCTAAAGGAAGGTTCTTTTCACATAAAACTTTAATGTGGTAGATCTTTCTTTTTCCATATATATTCGATGTTAATGTGTTGTTTGTATGTAGGTTTGGTATGACATATATTCCAACATTTCATAGGTGTCAACAAGCTTGTTGATCTTGTCAGGGTTGCCCTTGGACCAAAGGGCAAAAATGTTGTTTTGGAAAGCAAGTATGGTTCTTCGAAGATTTTCAATGATGGTGTGACAATAGCTAAGGACATATATTCTAGATGTGGGTTGTTAATTTTTTATATTCTATATTAGCTTTCCTTGCTTAAATGTCTTACTGTCTTATACCTGGGAGGAAAATTTCTCATAGGTCATAGACAACAATTGCTCTTTTGATGATGTACTTGGTCTATGGAGTAGCCATAGTAGAATAATGAATCAAGCTTTAAACAATTGAAAAAAAATACTTGTGTGCCAGATGTTGATGAGGCAAGGTCAATTGCTATTACTAGTCTAGTTAATGTATTTCAATGTTACACCCTTATTCTGACAAGTTGAATTAGAGGACACAGTTGAAAATATTTTGGCCAAGATGGTAAGACATGATGCAGCAGAGATATATCATTTATATGGTAATTTAGATCACACAGATACACACCCACACAAGAGGCCATAGATCTAGTGACTGTGGCATAGGTGTAGTGGAGATACAAGTAGTCTAGGCCATGAAACATTATGGCACGGATACAGCTCTGTTGGGTACAATGCTAGTAGATAGTGAGGAGAATATTATCTAGCTAAGCAGAGAGAAGGAGACCCCATAGACTGAGCTAAGGTGATATAAGGAGGCTAGCAGGTAAGGCAGGAAGAGGTCAGGGACATCATAGATAGTGAGTAGTGCTAGAGTGATGAGAGTGAGGACCACCACCTCACAGATGACCCTATGAGGCATGGGATATAGATGTGGATAGGGCTTGTAGTAGATACTGAAAAATTATCCTCTTGAGGAAGAGGGCCAGGGTCATAGTTATACCCCTCTTCTGTTATATTGTGTATACATGATGTATCCACGACACACTTATGATGTATTCCATGCGCTTTTTTCTCTCAAGCATCATATTTTTTATGCAGCTAGCCTGGGGGATGTGGGTGAGTAGTCGTACATTGATACTGTGTACTCATGACTCATCACATAGATATATATATATATATATATATTGGTTCAAAAATAGAACATATATCCTATACTTTCTTTCCGTACTACCTCAGTTCTGGATGCTTATATTGACATTGTTTTTTCATCTGATTGATATATAGCTGGAATCACCTACAATCTTCAACATTTTCATTCCTATCTTCCTAGCAGTCATAAGACACATCACCATGGCTTCATACTCAGCCACATTATTGGTACATTAAAACTCCAATCTGAAGGAAAACGGTTGATGAGTACCCGCAGGAGAAACCAGAAAAACACCTACTCCAAAACAATCTTTAGAAGAATCTAGATCAAAACTAATATTCCATATACTAACAGGCTTGGGTCTCTCATCCTCGTTCATCAAATCCTTGGAAATCTCCATAGGCTCAGCATTAGAACTCATTACATATTCACCCATCTCATCAGTTGTATACATGAGAGAATTTGTGTAATTGGTAGGGTTCCCTCTATAATCTACAGGTTCTCCCTCTAATCACAGGGATTGTGGCATATTACAAGTCAAAATTAATATTTTCCCCCAAAGGAGTACCCTAGAGACATGACATCAAAAAACCATAAGTAGGATGGACATTTATGATCACTGATTCGCTACATCCATCATTATATGCTTTCATGGCATCTGTACCAGCTTAAGCACTAGATATTTAATATTTAATCATTCTTTAAAGTGTGCTAGCTCAATGGAAGAGTGTATGCCTTACAAGCAAGAGGTTGGTGGTTCAATTCCACTGTGCACTAACATGAATTAATGAACAATTTTGTAGTTTATTTTTAATTAAATGTTTTTTATATCAATTTATTTCAATGGTGAGATATTTCCGGATTCATTGTTTTATATTGTCTCTAAAGAGACAAAAATGATCTTTAAATAATTTGTTTATTGTCTCTAGAGAGACAATAGGTAGTATTCAAAACATATTGTCTCTAATCTGAGTGTTGTCTCTAGAGAGACAAAAATGAAATTGTCTCAGAGAGGCAAAAATGAAATTGTCTCCTAAGAGACAATAATGCTTGTGTTATATATTGTCTTTATAGAGACAATAATCTTTAAGACAATACTTTTTAAGAAAATAATATTTAAGACAATAATTTTTTAGAAACTCGCTTAAAGACAATACACAAGTTTTTTTTTGTGTTAAGTTAAGACAATTTCCCCAAAAATTGTCTCAAATATTGTCTTAAAACCCTTCTTTATGTAGTAGCGATAGCAATATAGATACGTAAACATTAGAGAAGTTATACACTATATATGAAACTAATAAGATTTACAACTGTTAAGATTTGTTTAGTTGAAAAGTATTGAATGTTATGAAATTCATATTGTATTTACTTAATGAATAACAACTTATAATTACCAAAAACTAATATGAGTATAAGTTGTATTGATTTAACATTCATTCAATAATATTTTGCTAAAAAAATTATCTTAAAACCATTAATTATTCATTTTATGGTACTTGAAGCTAAAACTTATTCAAATATAATAAAAAAATAATGAAACTAAGAAAAAGTAATATTTTTTCATGCAAAAAAATCATTATGATATTAAGATATCTTCCTATTCACTTAGGACCTTTGAGCGAGTGTCTCGTCACTTGACAAGGACTAATGAATGAAACCTCATAATAAATTTGTTCTAAAGGGAATTAAGAACTCTAATTATAATATAAACTTGTAAAATGGCCTCTCTCCAATAAAACTATTTAACGTATTTAATAATGTATGACATATCTAAGTCCAATTTACTATTTACGTTCATAGTAAAAATTCCCTACGAAGCAAAGATTTCATTCAATAACTTAAAAAACAAGAGAAGCTGCATGGCAGCAAGTCCCTACCATGAGCGGGCCGCAGGAAAAGAAACACCACTAGAAAGGTAAAGTAAGTAAAGCAACAGCAACCCTGAAAGGCATTGTCGAAAAGAAACACCAGAAGAAAGGTAAAGTAAGTAAAGCAAAAGCAGCCCTGAAAGCCATTGTTCATTGAGCTTCAATTTTTATATGACTATTAGCAATGGCAAGAAGATGATCAGAATTGTTATTGTAGCAAACAACTAAATCAATTGAATCACAATCTGTGGAAGAACCAACAAGTTAGTTTATTGCACTACTGCAGTCTTGCATTAATCTAGGACCTAAGCTTTAGTACTTGACAACCTCTCCTTCAGTTCTGGCTGTCAAGAATAATGCTAAATTGAGCAGTTCCGAAATTACATATATAAATGAAAATATGGTTCGGACTAGGGTAAAACTAGATTGTGGTATGGGGTCGATGTGACCCATTCTGTTTCTTTCATCTTTATGGAATTACCAAGGGATGCACTTAGCCTGTGCCCCAATGTAAGGACAACATTATTTCCTATGCCTTGGTCCATTGCAGTTTGACCTCCAGTTGACATATTGTGGCATCTAGCATCTAGCCTATGGCCTCTTCCAAACAAGCTATGAGCCTGATACTCGTTCATTTCTTTTTCTCTCAGCATTTATGTTTTTGCCAACAATGCTAGAGACAAAGAAGCAGGAACTACTTCCAGGGAAGTTAGAAGAACCTGAATAAAATATTAATATTAAGACATGCAAACAACAATAAAATTTCAACATACAAAGCAAAATGTAATAGACACCAAACTGGCACAAGGGATCCACCTATGGACAGCAATTTGACTACTAAAGTCTATACAACTGACATACTCTACCTTGCCTAGATTAATAAGAGTGTTTGCAATGCCCATATAATGCAAACTTTAAAAAATGACTTATTTTAAAATCTATAGATTGTACTACATATTATAAAACCCCATGGATTCTGGCCAGTAATCATACACAATAAAATTATAGTTTAAACAAAGTAAGATGAAGCAAATAAACCCAAGCCAAAGACAACCCACAAGGCATGACAACAAACTGGTTGTGATGTTAGTACTGAAGTGGGGTGAGGCCATATGCAATCATACTAGCAAAACACTGGATATTCTAAAGATAAGAAAACAAACAAGAACCTTCATGAACCAAAAGTGAACTCACCTTATGATCTCTTTTACTAGCTTTCAGATGTCAATAAAAGAATGTTTTCGCAGTACATTCACTTGTCTACCAATACGAGTCTCCTGGAAACTCAAATAGGAAGTCAATAACTAAAATAGAAATAAGCTAAAACTAAGAAGAACAAGCATAATATTTTAACAAGAAGCTAATAAGCTCTGTTATTCTACCTTCAAAGCCTCCATAGAAATATGCATGTTAAACAAACTCTACAGTGATAGCCACCATAAAAATAAAATATCAAGTACAGACTGAGTAGCAACATATGATTAAAAAAAATGGACAAAATACTCCCTATATCACTATGTGGTAGCATACTAGTACATAACTAATGATGGAGGTAAGGATCGGTATTTAATACCTTGCAAACATCTTTTACTGTGGAAAATAGGGCATTGGTACCATAAAGTCTTTGAGATGGAGCATCATTTGTGTCTACTGATAAGCCTTCTACTTTTGGTTTCAACATCTCTAACAATAGATGAACTAATATTTACCTTGTAGCACTATGTGCACACAGGTTTAATAGAAGTCTTTGCAGCAACCCTATACATGGCAGCTAATTTTTCTGCATCAGGTAAACACTAACAATATCAGGTAAACTAGAAGTAATGTCATTAGTATGCCTAACAACTGAAGTATTTAAATTTTCAAATCTAGGAATAAAAGAATGCAGGTGGCACACTGCTAAGGTTCATACCTTTGGAAATCATAAAGCATAATAGATGTTTAGCATTGGTGATCAGTACTACATGTTATTACTATAATTCCAGGTATTGTGAGTTACTCTATTGTCCAAAGAAACTTCAGCTTCAGCACACTAAGAAATGATATAGAATGCTTAGAGGGTAGGGGTAAAAATATGGAAAAATCATCAAGATACAAATACTGATCTATTTGTTGTAGACATAGGCGCCATCCCAATGATCCCACTAAAGGGACCTGTAGGATAACCATTGATTACATACTCTTCATCATCCTCTTATATAGAATACACCTAAACTTGTAGTATGCCATTATTTCAATGCGCCCTACAACATAAATTAATTAATCATTGCACAATCTACGTCTGGCATTAACTTTAGGTTCTATACACCATCATGTCATATCTTGAAATCAGAGGACTGGTATCCAATGTCCATGAAGACTAACAAAAAATGCCAAACGCATCCAGGTAATGTCTCTGAGGGTGAACTAGAGTCTGCTGGAAGAATCAATTTTCAGTTGATTAAAGGCCAGAACAAGACTTCAGTTATTCTTTGTAATACAAATGCACCAAGAAGAATATTGACCTGAAAACTAAATAATTAGGATGAAAAGCATCTCTGTTTGATCCTCATAAATTTGAAGAATTCTAGTGTGCAACGACCCTACATTCAAATCTTTATTTTATATCTGAGACTTCAGTTTAGTGGCATGGCCAATTTACAGAAATGTTAGATCAACTAGGAATTGTTCTAAACCGTGTTGTTCTTCCAAAATCGAATAAATTACTGCACTTCACATTTATCAATATAGAAAACTAGTCGGAGACACTATCCTCCCCATAAATAATTTTCCACACTTTTAACTAGGGTATAATACAGAAGCTTATAGTGGCATCAACTGTCGATGCTTGAAAAACCATAGAAAAGAACAAAGAATGATGAGCCCAGTAACTCCATCTATTATCAGAACCCACTTGAAAGCCTTAGGTTCTTCAAACAGATCAATTGGAATATTCATGCCAAAGACACCAGCTACAACTCCAAATATAGCAACAACAAAGGTTGAAGTTGTGAGAAATAGTTCAAACTGTATCAGCTGGTTCCGAACATTATCCTGTTGAGGGACATTCTTCAAAATTAGAAACACCTCAAAATAAAGTCAATAAAATATAAAAGTAATACTACAACCATTCCTAAGTGTACTGAGCCAAACACCTAACAGAAAAGATGCTTATTGTCTTGCGAAATTGCAACCCCTGCCCAAGTGGGGGAATATGAGGCAATGACGAGAACCTGGAATGGAAGGATTTATACAATTGAAAGATTCAATACAACCTAAACTCAGACCAAACATTGAGGCAAGGTTTCTGTAAAGAAATAACTTTTTTCCATAGGACTATTTACTACCATAGAAATAACTGTGTATCACAGAACCATATATAAAAGCAGAAATAATATCTTCGTTATACAGATAAAAACAAAGCACTAAGGGAGTCCCTCATCGTGATATCAACACACACCCATTAACAACATCATAATAATTGAATGTATTCTAAATATGTTTTTCAAGTTAACAAAAGCCAAGGATGTGTACTCCTTCTCCACCAAAATAAATTAATCAGATAAACTTAGTACCAAAACTAAAATATAGTTAATCATGGTAGATATAGGGCCAAAGTACAAGAAAGGATGGTTATAAACTTCCATGCAAAGTATCATAGACAAGTATACACTAGGAATATTCCCGTAGTATAGGCAACAAATGCATCTAGCCTTGAGGGTTTTCAACGGAAATGTTGAACCCTATTGTCGGTAGCATAGGTAAGAAAAAAAAAATTCTATAGAAATTGTGGTCCCAAAACTCCAATGAGATGAAGAAATTCCACTGACCTTGAGAAGAATTCAGGTTGACCCATAAGCAGTGAAAGAAAGAAACCTTGGTCATATCGTACTCAAATCTTAGACCAGTGAGAGATGGATACGTGCATCCAAGAGTATACAAGAAAAGAAAAAGAAAACGCAGTAAGAATCAAATCCTTGAATGAAGATAAAGACTAGAAAATGAGAAACCATTAAGAGGCTAACATAGGGACTCCAGCCATGTTACCTATGAGAAAATGCAGGACTCAGAGATAGAGCTTGGTGCCATCTTCAGATATATCCAGAACAAGACAAGAAATGAGTTAGTATGAAAACCATGTACATAAAATTATGCAGTTATACAAAAACCACCAAACCAAAAGATACAGTTTGTACCTGTATATTTGGCATAAAGAAATCAAAACCCATTTGTAAACACTGGAGATGAGGCCACCCCACAATGCTAGAAGCTTGTTTAAAATTAATTTAGCACAAGGAGGAAGGATCAAATAACTTTATTTGACTATACACAACGTGTGCACAAATAAGATCATGAAATAAGTTTTTATATCCAACCTGTGACTGATGTTTATGCGGATATATTGCTAAGCATTTTCAATCTCATTGTTAAAGGACAAAGCATAGCAAAATTAAAGGAAAAGTTAAAAATACCATCAAAAGCTGCAGAAAACATGAATTGGGCCAAAGTTCAAGCCTTCTCTAAGGCCATCTTAGCTACTTGTTCTGCATCCTTCTTTTTGGTGAAAACCATGAATGTTAGTGAAAACAATAAGCCTCCCAACAAACTGAACATAGATATTCCTACATAGTTGATGTTGCATTATTCAATTCACCTATTTGCCATTAATACTGCAGATTTTGGAGAGGAGAAAATGTAATTGTGTAAATTTTGGAGGGGAAAACTGTAGTTGTGAACAACATCTGTAGAATTTGGAGAAGGAGAACAATCGCTGATAGTCCACCAAGTCATTAAAGTGACTTTTAAACACAACGCTTCCAATAATGTTTAAGCACCAAGTCATTAAAGTGACTTTTAAATACAACGATGATCGAATAATAAATTTTAAACGATGCTTGGAATAAAAAATAAATTAGAAATGACCATGATAGACCATGCCCTTTATAATTCACATGAGGGTCACATGTCCTCACCACTCAGACATTGTTCAGTCTCCATAACGTAGCATGTAAGCCTCAAGGACACCATAACATAGCATGTAAGCCTCAAGGATGCAAGTTAACATTGCGTCATGTTAATTTGCTTGGCATGTAGTGTGTGTCAAATTGAAATGATTTCTTAATTGGCGGATCCATGAGAGAGAACTATCCAGTTTCATTTTGCATTAAGAAAAATGCCCCAAAACCATGAAAATTGTTTGTCCCAGCGGGTCGCAGCTTGCTATGCTTCTGTTATCATCGCAGCTAAGACCAAGTGACATGAAATGAGTCTTCGAGTGTATCAAGCAAAGGTGAAAGGAGCTCGATCATCCAGTGCAGGAGTAGAGTCAGTTGATAAGGGATTTACTAGAGGAGATTGGGAATCAGAGATGCATCCCCAAGGTTACAAGAATGCCCGTAGCAAGGCAGTGTTAACCCAGAAAAACTGTTTGTAAATAGCAACAGGAAGAGTATGTTTTTTTATGGTCATTCTAAGCAATTCGATCTTGGCAGTGTTTTTCTTCTGGGTTCTCCACAGTTTTTGTAATTTACCGACTCAAAGCACCATTTCTTGTTTTGATACATAGAGAACTTGCATTTTTAAATTTCTTGTTTTGATACATATAGAACTCGAATTTATGTTTGTTGGTATTGTAAACAATAGGAAATGAGAAGAATTATGCAACTCACAATTTAGACTTAGCAGCTATTGATCCCATCTTCTTTTCCGCTTTAGCTTCTGGCCATCCTTCAGATTCATGAAAGGAGAGGTAGCACAACTCATGATGCTGGTCTTGCTTAGTGCAAAAGAGGCATTTTTATGAATTCATTTGCAAGCAAGACTGTATTGCCAAGCATTTCTATGAATTCATTTGCAAGCGAGACTGTATTGCCTGCTCCAATCCTGGTAGCCACTTCCACTGCTGTTGCTACATCCGTTAGTGCACGTTCTTGAAACTCTCTTCCCCCTAGGGAATTTCTGGATGCACCTTCTTGAAACGCCCTTTGCCCTAGGGAATTTCTGGATTCTAGCTAAATTAACCTATGCTTTTTAATAGCATCATAATACTGACAACAAAAAAATCTAGCATTATCAAATTAGAATGGATTCTTAGAGGTAGTTACATGAACTAAATTTCAGT
Source organism: Pinus taeda (assembly GCA_000404065.3). Lineage (NCBI taxonomy): Eukaryota > Viridiplantae > Streptophyta > Pinopsida > Pinales > Pinaceae > Pinus > Pinus taeda. The sequence goes on along the minus strand of APFE030735744.1, from coordinate 294,258 downwards.
AATGTTGTAAAAAAGGCCAAATATTAGTAATATCATAGAAGAGTATTGAATAATAACCATATATTCAGTTATTTCCTAAAAGATTGTGAAATTAGCACCTGAAATTCTGTTGATTGTGAAATTAGCACCTAAAATCGGTCTTCCCGTTGCATATTTGTAGATTAGAAAATACTAACCTAAATTTCAGTTCTGCTCACATAGCTTGTAGCGCAAGCAGGTGAGACCAAAGTTATAAGAACGATTACGAGGAGATGAGTGTCCTTTGCTACTAATGACTGGTAACGGTGTACTCGGCTACTCGGAGACTGGTAATTCGCAGAAGTTGTACACCTAGTAATGAATGGTAATGGTGTACGCTAGCCAGAGAAAGACGTTGATAGAGTAGAATGTTGCAGGGTGGTTGCTTCCAGAGACTGATAATTCACAGAAGTTGTACACCTAGTAATGAATGGTAATGGTGTATGCTAGCCAGAGAAAGACGTTGATAGAGTAGAATGTTGCAGGGCGGTTGCTTCCAGGTAGAATGTTGCAGGGCGGTTGAGCGTTGCAATCAGCCACTTCGAGATAACATAGTGTGGCTGCACATGCAATCAACCACCTCACAATCAACGATGAGAGAGTTTATCATAACATAACCTATGATAATTCAAACATTAATACCCTAAACTAATCCTAACATTAATTGACATTACGAAAATATGAACCAAAGAAATTCAACTTAATATATAGTTTTTGCCTCTTCCCCTCGGGAAGAGACCAAATAAGATAATCAAATAAAATTCAGTATGGTCATTGTTAAAATTCAGTATGGCCAATGCATTGTTAAAAAGTTTAGGTTAATTATCACACAAATACATAAAGTAATGCTAAAACAATCATGAAATAATGCTAAAACAACCGTTTCTGATTACTATAGTCCCTAGCCATTGCTAAATGGCAAGGACTAATAATATACAATGTGTCTCTTTCCGGTTAGAAACACTCTTAATAATATACAATGTGTCTCTTTCCGGTTAGAAGCACTCTTAGTCATGCGTGAATTGCGTTTTGAATGCAATAATGAAAATCTAGTGACTTTTATGGGAAGTCACATTTGCGCTAGATTTAATGCTTTATGCGATGAAATGGCTATCGCATTTTGTCGCAAATTTTCTCAAGCTATATGGTTTGAAGAAACTTTTAAATATAATTAGTAAAATAATCACTTTTTGGAAAAAATTTATCGCATTTTTGAAGTGCTTGGGATAGATGGAGTATTGAATCAACATTAACGATGATGAATCTCTAGTGGTCAAAAGTAAACTAAAGGTAGTGAGTGGGTAATAACTCATACTACAAAATATTAATGGACAAAATAGAATAACATACTTACATAATGTAGGTATCTCATCAAATTTCCTCATACTTAAAATTGTTTATATTAATTTAAAATAAATTACTTGATAATCTCAAAAATTATATTAACTAATAATTTAATAATATCTTAGGTATATAATAAATAAATAAATAAAAATCCACATTTTTTCTTTTATCCATATATAACAACATCTCTGACTTATATTTGAAATGTGATTAAAGTAAAATTAAAAATACTAAAAAAAATCATATTTACTCTTCTCTTCAACCTCCTCTCCTCCTCTCTTCAACCTTTTATCTACATAACATGAATTTTTTAAACTTTAAACCATGAAATATCATGAGTATTATAAAATATATCTGCCCTAACAATATTGGAAAATTTTAATGAAACAATTTATTTTGTAATCAATGAACATATTCCATAATAAAAAATAAAAATAAAAATAAATTACAAAATACACAAATCGTCACCATTATGATCCCACTACCCATGACAGATGCACACAGTCAAATGATGATCGAGTCATAGTGGCCATTCTTTTAAAATTAAACTTATTGTTCAATGTATATATTTTAAAATTTTAGACCTTCCCCATTCATGTTTATTTTTAAATTATCCCTTCTTTCAAATTATTGGAAATTCATGGAAGCATTTAAAGCGGAGTTGTTTTTAAAAAGATTTTTTGGAAGCTTTTCCGGTGGGTTTTTTAGGCAAAAATCTGGCAGCAATTTATTGAAATCGCAAGTTTCATAGCTAATTTTTGCACAATCAAAGCATCCCAGAGGTTTCTCAGGGTGCTGAATCCAAATATGCAATTAAAAAACCATTTTAAATAATACAAATCAAGATTTAACCTCAATCTTTTCCATCGAATTCCGTCACCGAAATCTCCAAAAAATCGCATTAAAGACAACTCCCTTTAAAACCAATTCACAAAATTAAAATCATATTATATCCTTCTCTTTCTCGACAAACCCACTTAACAACATATCTTTTAGAGCTTTTGCAAATGGTTGGGATTTTATCCTCATTCTTTCTTGCCCCTTTTACAAAAAATAACATTTTTATACCCAAATACTAAAATGTTAAATTGAAATATTATACATATATTTTTAATTTTGTTTACATAATTATTAAATTTATATGAATTATTAACATATATTAAGTAATTTAATGATGCTTCGGATTATTTCAAAGTGATAACTTTAATATATTATTTCAAAGATAAACTTTAATATATTCTGTATATATTTGGGCAATTTATCACTTTAATATATTATTTTAAAGTAAAAACTTTGAATATATTCTTATGTGATTGTTGGCAATTTATCACTAAAAGTATATTTGTAAGGTAATTATTATGTATATTATATTAAATAAATGTTATTATTGAATAATAATTATTAAAATTTACGTTCATCATAATTATATGTTAAATTAGAAAAACCATTATAAAAATTAAGTTATTAATATCGTTTTAAATTATTATACTAATATAAAAAAAAATATGTTAAATTTATAGTTGTATATATTATAATTTTTTAAATTGGTAAAATAGGTATAAATTTTGAAATAAAAAATTTAATTTTGATTATAGATTATACTTAAATAATCTCAAATATTTCACATGAGTTGATCCTTATTATTTAATTTAATAATTATAATAATTAAATTAAATTTCAAAAAAAATGTATTTAAAAAACAAATTATAGATTGTGTATAGGGTATTGTTAATCATATAAAAATAGTATTACTATTTTTTTCGTTTATTATGTAAATAATAAATAGAAAAATAAATGTCATATTTTGAGCACATGTACATTCATTATATATAAGTGTATATGCAAGCTTTAAATGACATTCATTATAAAGAGTTTATATGTCACATTTAAAAGAATTTTACTAACTAAAAAAACATACTTTGATAGAAACTATTTAATATCCATTTCAAGAAAATAATTTCAAATAAACTTTGTATAAATAATATAAATAAAATGATTATGATGCAGGAGCATTTAGCCCAAGAGAAATCATTGTAAATAATAGACATAGGGGTTCAAGTATTTCTAGAATTATTTTCCTAAGTTACAAGTCAGTTTAATATTTAGGCTTTTAAGTGTGATTAATTAGATATTCTCAAAATAAATAAATAAAACTAGGAGAGCTTTTAGGCATAAAAGGAATGGATGTGGATCATTAAGTGATAAGGAAGCTTTTCTATTTTAAAACAGGGAAAAAGATGGAATAAAGCCTCAAGATGCTTTTTGCCATATGTATGCATTGCATGTAGAGTTTTAGAGATTTTAGTTGAGTGATTTTAGGATTTTTAGGTCATGCTAAGTTTTATAAATTATAAAGCCTCAAAGGCATTAAAGATCAGAGAAGGAGTGAATGAAAGAGTAGAGTAGGAAACAGAGGTTTTTCTGCTTGGGCGCCTTCGGGCAGTTTGTAAAGGGCCAATGAGTTAGAAATCAGGCCAAGGAAGGAGATTAGTATGTAAGTGCTATATGTATTAATGCAAAGTTTAATTTTCTGAAGATTATGTCTCATTTCTAAGTTATGGGTTGTGCAATTAAATTTGGTTGGTAATTTATTGATTGTCTCAAAGGGTGTGTTAATTTTAATTGAGAAGCTGGGTAAATCGATCATGAATTTGGATCGATTCTATATAAGAGAAAATTGCATGTAATTCAACTTTTGTAATCTCTCATTGAAAGAGGCACAATTCTTGTCTTAACTCTGGAATTATATATATGTTATGAAATCGTTACATAAAGGATGATTGAACTTTCCCCTCAGCGCTTTAAAAATCCAACGATTTTATGTCAATGCGGATGCATGCATTCAACAGGAAAAATTACATTATTATCTCTGCTTGGTGCCTTTTCCAGTTATTGAAGCCGTGAAACTTTATACATGTCAACTTCCTTGCTTTGTTTGGTCGAATTCAGAGTTAGTATACGTGTAAAGGAGCGCTCCATTGTTTTCATTAATTTTTCCATTAATGGGAAACTTATGTGAGCTACGAATTTAAAGGAAGTGAGTTTCGTCTCTAGCAAGGTTCCAACAAGTAAAGTCAGCAACCTTTTAAAGGAGAGCGCCTGCAAACTGTGGGTACAATCCATGTGAATAGCACAGAGCTTCTTCTACGGCGACTGATGCAACATTAATCAGTTCATGGAACGTGTGTGTCAGAGCTATCTGCGATCAAGGGCATCGAGGCGAAGTCTTCTCCCATTGAAGTTTGGTACATGGATGATTCAACAGAAGATCAAAGGTTACCGCATCATAGAGAACAACAGAAGATTTGAACTGAATTCAATAAAATTAACTTGTTAATTAAGTAGGTCTAGTGTGTATGTAGGCAGAGGCTGCAAGTTTTGTTTGATTAGCTCCCTGTGATGTAACACAATCCCGGCTTATTTAAAGAGGTGCTCAAATCCTAATTGAATTAGGAGTCCACTGTCAAAACCGAAGAGTTTATTTGTCAATTGTTTCAGTTGATATTTAAATCGCATGCCAAGGGCGTTGTTGCCTTTAAAAGTATAGATGCTTATCACAATAGTCTTAATATAAGTCCCTTGGGGTGAAAAGTCAGAGATTTAAATGCCTCAGGCGCAGAAGATCTGGCAAGAGGGCGCGGGATAGTATTTTAAACTCTGTTTAGTATTCAATTCAATACAATTTTAAATTGCAATTCTGATCCTTCAAAGTCTAGTGATTGTGGAGTGTATGGTTTCATACCATTAGCAAGGAAAAGATTTCCATTCATGAAGGAATCTTTGTGTGAAGATTGTCGGGTTTATGACTTTATTGCATATGTTTAAATGCTTCCGCATCTTGAAAGTGTTCGGGGAATAGCCGGAATGGGGAATTTCTGAGCTTAATATTGAAGATGCTTTTATATGCATGAGAGGAAAAAAGATCCTGGTTATATGCAGGCCTACCCTGCATCAGGTGGTATCAGAGCAGGAATAACTCTGTTTGAAGATTCAAGTTTTTTAAGTTAAGTTAATTGCATGTGATGAATGAATGTTAGATTTTGGAACTGATGAATATTGCAGCACAGAGATGCAGTGTAGTTGAGGAAGTGAAACAAGATCAACAGGATCTTGAAAGGTGAGCTGACAGGTATTATTTATCTCTGGTTTAAAGGTTATGCTTGGATATTTTGATTTACAGGCATAGTGAAGAAATCTCAGCGGGAAGAAGTAGATCACAGCTAGAGTGCGGTGATAAAGGAGTCCAACAAAGGATTCTAAGTGAATGTGGCAGAACCTAAGGATTCAACAGAGGTTGAATAAAGTTGCAGACGAGAGAAGCCTACAGGAGTAGTGGAGGATCCTCGAAAGGTTCCAGCAGAGGACCAATGATTACCAAAAGACCAGATCCGGGAGGGAAGGATTGGTGAGGTAAGTGGCAGCAAGAGAGTTTTCTGTGGTAGAGGCTTCCTGCAACTCATAGGTGAGGAACTCGTGGTGAAGGAGATGACTATTGAAAGTCATAAAGGAGAGAGTAGAGGTTCAGAAAGAGGCCACAGTAGAAAATAGAAGAAATATGCCAAGACGAATGGCATAAGATAGTAGTTGACTCAGGAAGAGTATGAGAAAGAGAAAGCTGAGATAGCAATTCATCTTGAGCTATTGATGAAGTTGTTATGGGAAAATGTGAAAGACCAGAGACATGGTTTACTGCTAACGAAGAGAGTGAAGTGGCAGAGGCTACAACAGAAAAGAGATTTACAGATAAGCATGCAGTTAACAGAGGAGCTGAGGAAGCTTGAGCAGATGATGGATGTACAGTTGAGACGGGAAGAACTCAGAGCAGCTGAGTGGGAAGAGGAGGTTTCCATTGGTGAAACAGAGGAGAAGATCATTTGTGATTTCTTGAATTATTGGGTAAATCCAGATCAGCTGGATAATGTAAAACCGTGTATTTTTGTAGATGACAATTGTGATGTGATGACAGGTTTTATTGAGGAGGATGTGCAATCTTTTGAAACTGTTACAGCACAAGAGAAATTTCTTATGGATGCAGAAGAAGTGGATCAGTTTGTAGCACGAATAAGTGAAGCAACAATTGAGACTGTTGAACTTTGTAATTTTCAAACTGAAAGTTTGTGTATGAATGCAGGGATGATATATGATGGTAATCAATTGTTTCTTTTAAATGATGGACAGATAACTGAGTTTATTGCAGGAGTTGAGAATCAGAATTATGTTCTGATAACAGATGATGAGATGGTAACAACAGGAAGCTTGGCTTGTGAAAGTATTGAAGATTGCACAGAAAGTTTCTCAAAAGAGATGACAGATTTATGGCATGAGTTAAGTGTTCTAGATAAGAGACTAGAAGTACAGAGGATAAATATTCAGAATATAAAGGCAGAGATGAATGAAAATAAAGAGCTTCATTTTTATGAACCAAAATACAGATGCATTCTCGGAGAAGATGATGCTGAGGATAGACTGAGTGATAATCTCAAGAATGATTGGGATCAGTATACTGAAATGCCGACAGAGGGTAATAAGGCACTAAGGCCTTATGAATTTTATTCTAACAAGTGTTTTGTGAGTGCAGGTATTGGTGCAGAACATTTGACTCAGTTGAGGAGAGAAGAAGTTTTATGTTCCAAAAGACAAGAGGGTTTGGATGATCGGGTGGCAGTGAGAACAGAAACCAGCATAGAGGCAAGAAGTCAGCAAGTGACAGTACAAATAGAGAAAGAAAAAAATGTGCAAGCCATCTTAGCTCAGTAGGCAACAAGAAATTAGCAGTCTGAAGATTTATTAGACAAAGAAATTGATTTAATCAGAAGAATCATGTTGAAAGTGTCTCAGATGAAGACATCAGCAAGGAAGAGAAGCAGCAGAAGCAATAGAAAATGAAAACAAAGACATATTGTGAAAGTGCAGCAAGTGGAGCAAGGCAGTATAAAGTGTGGAGACCTGGAGAAGAACAACAAACAGAAGCAACGATAAATGGAAAGTTGCAACACAAGATATGGGATCCAGGCAAACATAGATCTGAACACATGATCAGGAGATCATGAATTTTTTCTACCTTGGGAGTCTAATGCAGGAGCATTCAGCCCAAGAGAAATCATTGTAAATAATAGACATAGGGGGTCAAGTATTTCTAGAATTATTTTCCTAAGTTACAAGTGAGTTTAATATTTAGGCTCTTAAGTGTGATTAATTAGATATTCTCAAAATAAATAAATAAAACTAGGAGAGCTTTTAGGCATAAAAGGAATGGATGTGGATCATTAAGTGATAAGGAAGCTTTTCTATTTTAGAACAAGGAAAAAGATGGAATAAAGCCTCAAGATGCTTTTTGCCATATGTATGAATTGCATGTAGAGTTTTAGAGCTTTTAGTTGAGTGATTTTAGGATTTTTAGATCATGCTAAGTTTTATAAATTATGAAGCCTCAAAGGCATTAAAGATCAGAGAAGGAGTGAATGAAAGAGTAGAGTAGGAAACAGAGGTTTTTCTGCTTGGGCACCTTCGGGCAGTTTGTAAAGGGCCAATGAGTTAGAAATCAGGCCAAGGAAGGAGATTAGTATGTAAGTGCTGTATGTATTAATGCAAAATTTAATTTTCTGAAGATTATGTCTCATTTCTAAGTTATGGGTTGTGCAATTAAATTTGGTTGGTAATTTATTGATTGTCTCAAAGGGTGCGTTAATTTTAATTGAGAAGCTGGGTAAATCGATCATGAATTTGGATCGATTCTATATAAGAGAAAATTGCATGTAATTCAACTTTTGTAATCACTCATTGAAAGAGGCACAATTCTTGTCTTAACTCTGGAATTATATATATGTTATGAAATCGTTACATAAAGGATGATTGAACTTTCCCCTCAGCGCTTTAAAAATCCAACGATTTTATGTCAATGTGGATGCATGCATTCAATAGGACAAATTACATTATTATCTCTGCTTGGTGCCTTTTCCAGTTATTGAAGCCGTGAACCTTTATACATGTCAACTTCCTTGCTTTGTTTGGTCGAATTCAGAGTTAGTATACGTGTAAAGGAGTGTTGCGTTGTTTTCATTAATTGTTTCATTAATGGGAAACTTATGTGAGCTACGAATTTAAAGGAAGTGGATTTCATCTCTAGCAAGGTTCCAACAAGTAAAGTCAGCAACCTTTTAAAGGAGAGCGCCTGCAAACTATGGGTACAGTCCATGTGAATAGCACAGAGCTTCTTCTGCGGCGACTAATGCAACATTAATCAGTTCATGGAACATGTGTGTCAGAGCTATCTGCGATCAACGACATCGAGGTGAAGTCTTCTCCCATTGAATTTTGGTACATGGTTGATTCAACAGAAGATCAAATGTTACCGCGTCATAGAGAACAACAGAAGATTTGAACTGAATTCAATAAAATTAACTTGTTAATTAAGTAGGTCTAGTGTGTATGTAGGCAGAGGCTGCAAGTTTTGTTTGATTAGCTCCTTGTGATGTAACACAATCACGACTTATTTAAAGAGGTGTTTAAATCCTAATTGAATTAGGAGTCCACTTTCAAAACCGAAGAGTTTATTTTTCAGTTGTTTCAATCGACATTGAAATCGCATGCCAAGGGCGTTGTTGCCTTTAAAAGTATAGATGCTTATCACAACGGTCTTAATATAAGTCCATTGGGGTGAAAAGTCGGAGATTTAAATGCCTAAGGCGCAGAAGATCTGGCAAGAGGGCACGAGATAGTGTTTTAAACTCTGTTTAGCATTCAATTCAATACAATTTTAAATTGCAGTTCTGATCCTTCAAAGTCTGGTGATTGTGGAGTGTATGGTTTCATACCATTAGCAGGGAAAAGATTTCCATTCATGAAGGAACCTTTGTGTGAATATTTTCGGGTTTATGACTTTATTGCATATGTTTAAATGCTTCCGCATGTTGAAAGTGTTCAGGGAATAGCCAGAATGGGGAATTTCGGAGCTTAATATTGAAGATGATTTTATATGCATGAGAGGAAAAAAGATCCTGGTAATATGCAGGCCTACCCTACATCAGGTGGTATCAGAGCAGGAATAGCTCTGTTTGAAGATTCAAGTTTTTTAAGTTAAGTTAATTGCATGTGATGAATGAATGTTAGATTTTGGAACTGATGAATATTGTAGCACAGAGATGCAGTGCAGTTGAGGAAGTAAAACAAGATCAACAGGATCTTGAAAGGTGAGCTGACAGGTATTATTTATCTCTGGTTTAAAGGTTATGCTTGGATAATTTGATTTACAGACATAGTGAAGAAATCTCAGCGGGAAGAAGTAGATCACAGCTAGAGTGCAGTGATAAAGGAGTCCAACAAGGGATTCTAAGTGAATGTGGCAGAACCTAAGGATTCAACAGAGGTTGAATAAAGTTGCAGATGAGAGAATCCTACAGGAGCAATGGAGGATTCTCGAAAGGTTCCAGCAGAGGACCAATGATTATCAAAAGACCAGATCCAGAGGGAAGGATTGGTGAGGTAAGTGGTAGCAAGAGAGTTTGTTGTGGTAGAGGCTTCATGCAACTCATAGGTGAGGAACTCATGGCGAAGGAGATGACTACTAAAAGTCATAAAGGAGAGAGTAGAGGTTCAGAAAGAGGCCACAGTAGAAAAGAGAAGAAATATGCCAAGGCAAATGGCATAAGACAGCAGTTGACTCAAGAAGAGTATGAGAAAGAGAAAGCTGAGATAACAATTCATTTTGAGCTATTGATGAAGTTGTTACAGGAAAATGTGAAAGACCAGAGACATGGTTTACTGCTAAGGAAGAGAGTGAAATGGCAGAGGCTACAGCAGAAAAGAGATTTACAGATAAGCACGCAGTTAATAGAGGAGCTGAGGAAGCTTGAGCAAATGATGGATGTACATTTGAGACGGGAAGAACTCAGAGTAGCTGAGTGGGAAGAGGAGGTTTCCATTGGTGAAACAGAGGAGAAGATCATTTTTGATTTCTTGAATTATTGCGTAAATCCAGATCAACTGGATAATGTAAAACCGTGTTTTTTTGTAGCTGACAATTGTGATGTGATGACAGGTTTTACTGAGGAGGATGTGCAATCTTTTGAAACTGTTACAGCATAAGAGGAAGTTCTTATGGATGCAGAAGAAGTGGATCAGTCTGTAGCACGAATAAGTGAAGCAACAATTGAGACTGTTGAACTTTGTAATTTTCAAACTGAAAGTTTGTGTATGAATGCAGGGACGATATATGATGGTGATCAATTGTTTTTATTAAATGATGGACAGATAACTGAGTTTATTGCAGGAGTTGAGAATCAGAATCATGTTCTGATAACAGATGATGAGATGGCAACAATAGGAAGCTTGGCTTGTGAAAGTATTAAAGATTGCACAGAAAGTTTCTCTAAAGAGATGACAGATTTATGGCATGAGTTAAGTGTTTTAGAGAAGAGACTAGAAGTACAAAGGATAAATATTCAGAATATAAAGGCAGAGATGAATGAAAATAAAGAGATTCATTTTTATGAACCAGAATACAGATTCATTCTCGGAGAAGATGATGTTGAAGATAGACTGAGTGATAATCTCAAGAATGATTGGCATCAATATACTGAAATGTCGGCAGAGGGTAATAAGGCACTGAGGCCTTATGAATTTTATTCTAACAAGTGTTTTGTGAGTGCAGGTATTGGTGCAGAACATTTGACTCAGTTGAGGAGAGAAGAAGTTTTCTGTTCCAGAAGACAAGAGGGTGTGGATGATCGGGTGGCAGTGAGAACAGAAACCAGCATAGAGGCAAGAAGTCAGCAAGTGATAGTACAAATAGAGAAAGCAAAAACTGAGCAAGCCGTCTTAGCTCAGCAGGCAGCAAGAAATCAGCAGTCTGAAGATTTATTAGACAAAAGAAATTGATTTAATCAGAAAAATCATGTTGAAAGTGTCTCAGATGAAGACATCAGCAAGGAAGAGAAGCAACAGAAGCAACAGAAAAATGAGAACAGAGACAGATTGTGAAAGTGCAGCAAGTGGAGCAAGGCAGTATAAAGTGTGGAGACCTGGAGAAGAACAACAAACAGAAGCAGCGATAAATGGAAAGTTGCAACACAAGATATGGGATCCAGGCAAACATAGATCTGAACACATGATCAGGAGATCATGAATTTTTTCTACCTTGGGAGTCTGATGCAGGAGCATTCAGCCCAAGAGAAATAATTGTAAATAATATACATAGGGGTTCAAGTATTTCTAGAATTATTTTCCTAAGTTACAAGTTAGCTTAATATTTAGGCTTTTAAGTGTGATTAATTAGATATTCTCAAAATAAATAAATAAAACTAGGAGAGCTTTTAGGCATAAAAGGAATGGATGTGGATCATTAA
>APFE030735744.1:228509-264864 GCA_000404065.3 Pinus taeda | reverse complement strand
TTCTCTTTCTTCCAGGGACCACGTTTCATAAATTTTCAGACTGGATCCATGAACATTAATCAATCATCAAGAATTTCTTCATCAACCAATCACCTTTCACCAATTAGATCTGAATCAAGTAGATATCTCTCTGACAGCTGTACCTAAGACACAGTACCAGTAACCACACACCAAAACATAACCCAAAACATAGCAGTAGTGAACAGAAGCAACAAGATCACAGATTAAAACATATATGCTACTTTATCAGCCTGAAACATGCGTGCATACGCTTCTGCGTATGAAACAACCTGCGTATACGCATTGTGACTTCACTGAACCTGCGTGTATACGCGCCTTCACTTCACTAAAACTGCATATAGATCTATAAAGGATAATTCACTCTTTCAGATATTCAATCACTAATTAACCCAGATTATCAGACTTATAGATCAAGTGCGTGCCACATCTAGCAGACCAAAACATACAAAGATCCTATCATTCAAGCTTAAAGATTATGACTTATGAATATATCTTATCCTTATTTTGCGATAAGGTTCCTCCTTCATTCAGATCCTTATCTGCATCCCAACCCAATTACCAATATACCAGATCTAGCACTTTATCAGATATTCAATAATAATGTGGATGATCCTTTGCCACATGATCTCCTTCCTCTTTTATAGTCTTAGGCCTTCCTCAATACCATGGTCCAAAACCATAACATTTCAATACCATGAACCCAAAACTAGGGATCAACACTTCTGTCGAGATGCCATGGTCCAAAACATAGGTTCAAATCCCAAGAACTAACTACCATGGACCAAAAGTATGATCCCCAACATATACGCGCTTTTTCAACGTATAACTCCCGTGTATACGCGTCTTTGATTAGATGAACCTGCGTATATGTCTTTTTCTTCTCTCTAAGTGCATGAACTGAGATTTGTTACCAAAGAGAGTTGCCATCAAGGACAATACATGTGCCATAGCTCCAAACCTGTGCCATAATGCCAACAATATCCACTTGGGAAGGCATGTATAGTCTACTTGAAGAAGAAAACCACACATTTATGGAAGTTAAAGCAACAACAGACTCACGCAAGTCATCTGAAGCATCAATTACTACACTTGCATGTTCATTCCTCCAGCGAATAGCAGCAAGGCCTAAAATACTTCCATATATAGACATGGCTAAGTGGGTATTGGACAATGCTGATATAACAGACAGACAATTCAAGTCACCAAGCCAGGAGCTCATTGGCTCATTCACCGCATAGGATTTAAAGTTGATGTATCATTTACCAGAGCCGCAGGCAAGCTACAACAAACAGTTTGTGGAGAGGTTCGCCAAAGAAAATGAATATTTTGCAAAGTGCACCAAGAACTAGTCAGCAAGGGAAGAGCCATTGAGAAAGGACAAACACAGTATATACAGTACTGGTTCCCTCTCCTCCCCATATTGTTATGCTGCTACTATGCTATGTAGACTATTTGGAAGACCTGACATCAACAAGTTTTCATCTGAGTGGCTACCCCTATTAGATGCGGCCACTAATGCCACTATTATGGATTGGGCTAAGATATTCTCTGATAATTTAACCTCAGCCATTTGGAACTACTGGTCTAAAAGAACTACCTCTCAAAGGATTTATCCTCCTTTCTTTTTAGCTTCTTATGTTATGGATGCAATCTGTTTTGTTTCCATATTTCATTTAATGGGTTCGAAGTGGAATATACAGAATCCCTTTCCTATTCACATTTACCATAAAGAATTGTGGGATTCCAAGTTTATCCTGTATTTTTACAAAATTTATCATGGAGTCATGTTACCTCTTCACAAAATGTTGTAGAATAAAGACGCCCCAAGATTTTCCCCCGAAGTGGAAGTTGATATCCTCCCAGTAGGAAGATGGCTTATGGAAGAGTTTTTCACTTATGTCAGAGTATTTAGAAGCATTTCTTCCCCCCATGTGTTACCCTTGTATGTACCTGATAAGTTATTGGCTTGAGAAATTGTCTACCAGACCTGCGGGGTGGGAGGAATGAGTAAATAATTGAAAGACAAGAAGAAAGCCATCTGGCCGCGATTTCTTGTGGCCTGTGGGGCCTTTTCATTGTTTGACTTATGTCATGCATTAAAATAAGTAAACACTATGCTAATTCTACAACTGTTTAAATTTCCAGGGAGACAATTCAACCCCTATGATATCATTAAAAATTTTACTACAACTGTCAAGATAAAATTATTTTCTAAAGAAGACGATCTCTTTGGTGATATCTTCCAGCAGAAGAGTACACTAAAAGACGTTTTGCATAAAGCTCAAAGGAGATTAGAAAACATCCCCTTGGATAAGTTGTGCTTAGAAGCAATAAGGGAGACAACTCCCAGTATCAGTTTAAGTGGAAGTTCAAATATAGACAAGTCCAGGTCTAAGTCTGGGAAAGAATCACTAGAATGCTCTAAACAGTCCGAGAGTGACCATAATAAAAGTGAAGGGTCAGTTAGAGATATTGCCCAAATCTAAAGAGTGCCCAAAGCAACAGGTCTTGACTACACCACAGGTAAAGGTTCCCCCTCCCCTCATCTAGACACCAAAGCCAGTGAGAACTGAGCTGGATAAAGAGTAGCAAACATTCAATGAATTGATTAATACCGAGGAAAAAAACACGAAGATACCTGAAAGTACAATGCAGACAATGATAGTTATGATCATGGAAATAGTTAGAAATGTTCCAAAAGCAAAGCATATCCCAATAACTCCATCATCTGAGATCATGCTAAAGATATAGGAGATTCCTCTTATAGATGTTTTTTATAGTCCACAACACAAGGCAATGAAAAGAAGGCAAAGAAAGAAATGGAAATTGGACAATGCACTCTCATTTCAGTCAGAGCAGCTAGACGCCCTTTGGCAAGACCCTACCACTGACCCTACTGAAAATTTGACTAAGTTATCCCAGATCGCAGGAGCCTATGCTTCTACTACCATTTATAAAGCATCCGAAGTACAATAATTACTTAAGGATAGAGAGGAACAAATTCAAGTTTTACAGCAATAGCTACAGCAGGCTAGTGCCAGCCGAGAAGCAAAGGAGAAATTAGAGAAATTACAACAGGATTTTCAACAAATGTAGCTAGGGTATCAAAGCAATTTGGCCGGAAAAGAAAATCAATTACATGCTAAGCTAGAATTGCATAAAGACGACTGTAAAATCATAGAATTTGTCTCAGAATCCCTTGCCTTAAATGACCAAATTTTGCAACAACAAGAGGTATTATGCCAAAGAATATCACAATGGAGTTCCCATTACGAGATGAGCGATAAAATTACAAGTCAAGTCTTGGATTTGTGACATGACTATGATTTAATTAACAAAATAATTTCTAATTATTTGATTTGGTAGGAATCGGAGGAAGGAAAGAAAACAGACGCACTCAGAATCAATGAAGCCCGCTTTTCCATAAGTGGGACACACAGATTAAAAAGGCAGAATAGGTAGCAGAAGAAGCAGCGACAGTGGCAAACAACATCATTGACTATGTCAATGAAAACCTGCATAGAGCAAACCTCATATCAGAGACCACTCTGAGATTTCTACCAAAGGTACAACAACAACAGACAAGCTGGAGACAGAAAGATTAGGAAAAGGCAGAGTCCACCAAGAAGTTAACCAAGCTGAATTGGGACACTCACTGGCAGTATTTGATTAAACTGCATAGTCAATGTATGACTTTCAAATGTCTTACAAACTCTACTGAGAAGATAGCACCAACACTTGTCGATCTTTTTTCGCAACGCAACTAAAATCGGAGGTCAGCCAACTGACACTCCTCAAGCTGATGCTGAATGCTTGCGATATCAAAGAACATATACGTAGATAGTTAATTTCCAGATACAGTTTTAGTTTTATTTTTGATTTATTTTTGCCTTAGATGAGGATAGTCATCTAAACCTCCTCCTATATATTGTAATAAACTATTTTTAGTACTTAGTTAGTAGTATTTAAACCCCTCTCATGCCTTTAGAGAGGGATCCTGAAATTTATCAAAAACATTTCCTCAGAACATGCACTTCTGCACCCTTGGAGGAGGTTTTGATGAATGAATGGAATGAGATTTATTGATATCTGTGTCTAATGTCTGCTACTAAAATGCACTTTTTTACTCTTAGTAGATATTGAATTAGAAGGAGATAAACCTATATTGCTTAAGCTCATGAGTAGAACTTGTTATCAATGGTACCTTTATCTCTTAATAATTTCTGCTTGTGTCAAAATAATCTTTTATATTCAGTTATTTATATATGAAAGCTTGAATGTTTGAGTTATCATTTGGCAATTTTGTATGGTGGTGACTATTCTATTTGTGCTTTAATGTATGAATGACTTATGATGTGATACGCTTCTCACAACTGTTTCAGCTAATTTCTTATACGAAACAATTTATTTTTAATGAATTCTTTTCTAGTAGCGATTGATTGATCTTTATTACCAATTGTTGTTGGAAATTATTTTAGATTGCATAAATGAAAAGTTAAATCCTGGGTTAGTTTTAGAATTAGATATTTCTATTCATTAGAATAAAATTGCATCTTTTAGACTAGACTTAGATTAAAAGAATTTTACTTAGAAATCTGTAGGAAAGGAAATATCAATTCTCATCATCATACACAAATTGGGAAATTGGTCCTATTATCCGCAGTCGAACCCACCATCCCAAACGGAAAAGGAGCTACTTTTAAGGTTCGGACTAGGTTGGTAACCCCCTTGTTGTAGACCCAATTTTTGGGGCTTCAACATATTTTGCGCTATAAGGAGAGACCGAACTATGAATGGCTAGTAAATCCAAATCTAAATACCATTCTGAGAGTAAATCGCCCTCAACATCTCCCCTGACTTCTCCGTCGCATTCTGAATCTTAAAATATTAAGAGAGAAGTTAAGAAAACAACAACCACTGCCACAAACCCAAACATTTCATAGAAATCTACTATCGAACCTCCTAAAGTTGAGTCTTTGATCCATAAACTTCAAGGATTTTCTATATGACTGCAAAAGTCTGAAATATCTCAAGGTAGTGTGACTTCGCAATATAATCCTTCTCATCCTTTAACCAGATTGCAGAGTGAAAAGTTTGGTATCGAACCAACTAAATTACCTATACCTAAAAGGAAAATAGCAAGGAAGTCACCTCAAAGGTTTGATAGTGAGACTCTTTCATCATCAACATCCATTCCAACTTCTCCATTGCAAAGTCAACCATCCACTCCTCCACTTCAAGTTGTTGTCCATCAGAGTACTGGAACTGTAACATCCCTGTCCCTACCACAAGGAATTTCATCTGTTCTTTCCTCTGTTAGTAGTTCAACGATGGCCCAAAATCCATGGAAAAATATAGGGGTAGCACAATGTTGGTGCCCTTGAGTCAATTACCGGCACATCCTGAAAAATGGTTGCCCAAGTTTAATCCTGAAGTAGGCATGCTAGCAGAAGAACACATAAACAACTTTATGTTATCGATAAATTTAAATGGTGTTACTAATGAAGATGTTGTTGTTCTACTCTTTCCTTATACTTTACAAGGAGAAGCTAGATCCTAGTCTTTTTCATTACCATCAAGGTCCATTACTAGTCGGGACATTTTCCAAGAGAAATTCTTGACTAAGTTTGGCAATAATAGATCTACGGTAACATTGATCAATGATCTATCGAACCTAAAGACTGAATCGAGAGAACCTATCAAAGATTTTAACTTGCATTTCAACAATATTTTGAATAAAATTTTGATCGCTTCCAAGCCCAACGAAGAAGTTCAAAGTGAATGGTACATATCTGATTTACCATCAAACATAGCAATCTTTGTTGATAGAGCTAACAAGACAACATTAGCCGAAAACATGAAGGAAGCGATAGTAGTAGAAAAACGTATGTTAGCTTTAGAAAAGAAGAATGTTTTCGATGAAAGAAAATCTAAGAAGGTTACTTTTAGAGATGATCCTAAGAAAAAGCAATCAAAAGACCCATTTGATTTAGAAGGATTGTAGAATTTCCTAAAAACCATGTCTAACATAATGGTTGATATTAAAAGACAAGTAGTAGAGACTTCTTCTAAGAAACGCTATAAACCTTATAGGAAAAATCCTTCAACGGATTCAAAACCTCCCAATACTATATTAAGTGCAAAACCTGAAGGAGAAGAAGAGGAAGTTTCTAATGAAGAACCTACTGATGAAGATGAAGTTGTAGAGTTATAGGGAATGTGGGACTTCATTTTTCTAGATGAAGAGGATCAAGAGGCATTACCAGTTAGTACCAGAAGTAGAAATCAACTCGATCCTCCACAGCCTAGTTCTAAACAGAAGAGCGTAAGCTCAACATCTAAAGACAGTCGCAAATAAGAAATCATCACCAAAAAAAACTCAAACAAGCCCAGTCTAATCCGATTCATCAAATCCATCTAAAACACTTATTTCTTCTCATGAGATGGAGTATAATATCATTGAGGACATGGAAAATACTAGGGCTAACATTACTTTTTATGAACTGAGCAAATTGAAACATCAACAGAAGTTACTTTTGAAAGAGTTACATGTAGTACTCATTGCACCTCTTCCCACCGTTGTACTCTCGCAAGCTTCTAATGAGCTGGGAAGACCTCTAACTAATATGGAAAATAAAGTTGATCTGAATGATATTACTTTAATTGGAGGTAGGTCAAAATCCCATACTCCTCCATTCCTTCTCACTTATGAAATTTTGAATAAAAAACTTGCATAATTGTTTGGTAGATTCAGGAGCTTCATCTAATATCTTACCTAAATCAATATGTGCAAAGTTAAATGTCCAACCTCAAAAATTTGCAGTATGCATAGTTCAGCTGGACCGATCGCAGGTTGAATTAATTGGTGAACTAAATCAAATTACCATCAGGCTATCAGCTAATCCAAAGATATGTCAAGTCGTTGATATTCTAGTTGTAGACATTCCTTAATGTTATGGATTAATTCTTAGTAGGGATTGGTCTGAAAAGCTTCACAGATATTTTGTGACCGACTGGTCACATATGTGGCTACCTTACAATCATAAACCAAATCAGATAAAGGTTGAATGAGAAAGAGACCAAAAATATATAGTGACAGAATTGGAAGGAGAAAATGAACCTGTAGCATACAACAACAATATAATTGGCAACTATTTTGTTGACTCTTTCTTAGGAAATTTTAATGCTCATACTTCGCCTTATTTAGAATATTCTCTTTTGTCTCAAGTAGAAAATTTTTCTCAAACGGATAGTTCCAAATGCGTTAATTTTGTAGATAGTCCTATAAAGAACTCTTTATTCTGGAAATTATTTTTTGATGGATCTAATTCTAGTGATGAAGCAGGAGTAGGATGCATATTAGTTAGTCCAAAGGGAATAAAATTATGCTAACATGTAGACTCAAGTTTGATTGCCCAAACAATACTATAGAATACGAAGCTTTAGTGCAAGGACTGTACAGGGCAATTGGATTAGACATCGAGTATCTATACGCTTTTGGAGACTCTGAAATTGTGATTAAATAGGTACAAAATACTATACATTGTCTATCAGGTAATTTAAAGTATTACCAATATTTAGTGCAAGATCTGACTGAAGATTTTGTAGCATTCAATATTTCATCCATTCCCAGATTTCAAAATGCTAGTGTTGACCTCTTGGCTAATGTAGCTTCCAAGTTCATTCTCTAGAAAGACTATAGCCCAAACATATTTTCAATCGAATTAATCTTTAGGCCCTCCATCCCTCATAATGTTAACCACTGGATAATTTTTAACGATGATCCTGATATTGTAAGCTTCCTAACATCAGAAGGATCTTACACCGATCATATAATTGATGAGGACCAACATGACGAGTAGATACAGCAAGAGAGCACTAGTAATGCTATACCAAAATTTGTAGTCATGTTGGAAGACCTATATTATTTGAAAGACATATTTAAAATATCTACCAATTCAAAACTTCAGAGTTCGACTCTGAACTATGAATTAGTAAATCTAGGAATAGATACTAAACCACAGAATATCAACCTAGTTCTTGGCCTAGCCCCAGAAGAAAGACAAGCCTTTGTTCATCTCTTGAAACAATACAAAAGTGTCTTTGCCTGGAATTATGATGACCTTAAAACTTACGACACCTTGATTATTCAACATACTATCCCGATGATAGCCGATGAAAAACCTGTCCAGGAAAAGCTGAGGAAGATCCATCCTAATATGGAAAATCAAATTAAATCTGAGCTCAATAAATTATTGAAAGCCAAAATTATTTTTCCCATTTGACATTCTAGATGGGTTTCCAATATGGTCCCAGTCAAAAAGAAAAATGGAGACACTAGAATTTGTAATGACTTTCGAAATCTTAACAAAGCTTGCGAGAAGGATAATTTTCCCCTCCCTCCTATGGAACAAATATTGCAAGTAGTTGCAAGATCAGAATTAATGTCCATTTTAGATGGTTTCTCCGGCTACAACCAGGTTTTTGTCCATCCAGATGATCAGCTAAAAACCACATTTAGAACCAAATGGGGTACTTATGCATATGAAAAGATGCCTTTTGGTCTGATTAACACTGGCACAACATTTCAAAGAGCCATGGATATCACATTTAAGGGATTAGTAAACAAATCAATGGTGATTTACTTAGATGACATAACAGTATATTCTAAAAAACGTGGTAATCACCTCAAAGACTTAAAACAAATCTTCCAATGCTGTCAAAGGTATGGGATTTCTCTTAATCCAAAAAAATTGTTTTTTGCATTAAGTGAAGGAAAACTTTTTGGATTTATAGTGTCAAAATCTGGAATCCATATTGATCCCAATAGGATTAAGGAGATTTCTGAAATATCCTTACCACACAATAAGAAAGCCATGCAATCCTTCCTTGGCCAGATTAATTTTTTTAAACGATTTGTTCCAGATTTCTCAAGGATTTTGTCACCATTACAAGCAATGATCAAGAAGAATATGAAGCGTTGAATTTGATTAAGCAAGCCATTATCAATGCCCCATCCCTAGCAACTCCAAATTTTTTCGATCCTTTCATTGTGTACACATTTACCTTTGAGAAATAATATGCTACAATACTTACCCAAGCCAATCAATATAAAGCGGAAGCCCCAATTGCCTTCTTTAGTTCAAATTTTCAAAGGGGTTGAATTAAATTAATCTAATGTTGAGAAACAAGCTTATGCTGTTTTCAAAGCAATCAAACATTTTAGACCCTTTCTTCTTAAAACCCATACAAAAATCATAGTACCAATTCGAGTGGTAAGAAATATCTTAGTACAGAAAGATGTGGGTGAAAAGAGAGCAAATTGGGTCACTTCCCTACAAGAATACGACGTTGAGATCAACCGAGCAAATATTGTAAAAGTTCAAGGCTTTTGCAAGATGTTGGCTGGAGCATCGCTTATTTCTGAAATAACATCTCCAAATCAAGAGGTACAGATGTATGACGTAAGCCTAAACGATATTGATTCGAGATATGTTGACATCATATTTTATCTAAAAAACAGATATGCTCCTTCAAATCTGAATTATACAAAAGAAAAGAGCTCTAACATTGAAACCCAAGTAGTATCAACTTGTAAATTGATGTACTTTTTAGGATGAATTATGATTCTATTCTTCTACGATGTCTTGAGAAATCTGAAGCCGAAAAGGTGTTGTAGGAAATCCATGATGGACTAACAGGTGGACATTATGCGGGAGATGCTACAACACATAGAATTTTACGTGCAAGATACTATTGGCCTACACTATTTAAAGATGCGCATAGCTATGTAAGAAAATGTCAAGTTTGTCAAATTATTGCCAGGAGACAAAGGAAACCATCATTGCCTTTGCAACCAATCAATATCGATCAACCCTTTGATCAATGGGGATTGGATATAATCGGTGAAATTGTTCCTCACTCTTCTAAACAACATAGGTATATCCTTACAACTACAGATTATTTTACTAAATGGGTAGAAGCAATTCCTCTCAAGATAGCTAATGCTAAACACATCATTGATTTCATAGATCAGTTCATAATTACCAGGTTTGGTTTACCCTCTCCTTTAATGTTTGACAATGAATTTGCACTTAAAAGAGGTTTTAAGCTTAAATATTCTGCAAATTATTACCCACAAGGGAATGAGTTAGCCGAATCAACGAATAAAAACTTAATCAGAATCATTAAGCAAACCATTTATCAGAATCATAAAAGTTGGCACAAACCTTTGATATATGCTCTGTGGGCAGACCGAATAACTCAAAAGGCTTCCATTGGCACTTCTCTGTTTAATTTAGTTTATGGGAAAGAAGTAGGTCTCCCAACTCATCTAGCAATTCCTTCTTTGGCCTTAGTTCAATTTATTGAAAAAACACCAACTTCATCTTTACAAATAAGACAATTGTAGATTCTTAAGCTAGAAGAACAACGAGAATAGGCTAAAATGACACACACTCATCATCAAGCATTAGTAAAGGCTTCCTTTGATTCAAACATGGTATCTAGGAAGGATTTTCAAATTAGGGATTTAGTTTTAAAATGGGATAATGCTCACGAAGAAAAAGGAAAACATTTTAAATTGCAATGAATGTGGCTTGGTCCATTCCAAATTATTGAAATTATAGGTCCATCCACTTTCATGTTGAAAGATTTAGAAAGAAAAAGGGAATCCTTACCTGTTAATGGACAGATCCTTAAAAAATATTTCCCATAGAAGATGACCTCTTCTATTTTTTGTAAATTATTGTTTATAGCTCTATTTTGATAATAAAACAGGTTGTAAATGGTTATCTTTGGAATTCACGAAAAAGATTAGTGTTTCTTATACATTTTGTTTTTTCCGCTTGTATAAATAGAACTGATTTGGAAAATCAATCATTATTATTAAAAGTTACAGTCAAATGCTATAAGCCTGAACATGTTACTAGATTCAGCCTTACGAATTTTGATGAAAAGCAACCCTTAGTGGGAATTTTCTTTATATCAGTCAATGAAAAGCATCAATAACAAAATCAAAGTTCTTTGTGGAAAAGTTGTTTCCAAAAAACTCTATAATTGTCATCCAAAGCTATTCTTAAGGAACCAATGACTTCCTCCTCACCTAGGGAATTACGAGTTTCAAAGAGTAATCCAATGATACACTATAGACTTAAAGAATAAGAGGTCTTATCACGAGCCGACTTATCATGATCATAGATATTATAACTTGCTGACATTACCAAAATTGCATACCAAAACAGGGCAATGGCTTAAGGTTGTTGCAATCAAAAGATAAGGGGTCTCATCACGAGCCAACTTGTTTAGCAAAGTTATTAATCAAGTGAATGGCACTGTCATAATTTGGCTACCAAACCAATATATTGTTCTTTAACGATTAAAAGAAAACAAAAAACAATAAGTGTGGATATGGATTTATCTTTCAAAATTGTATATTTATCTAAGTAGGATATAGGATCATTGCCAGGTAACAGTTAACCCTGTCGAGACTATGAACACCTGCTGGCAGCAGAGGCTCTGCCTATGACAAATGAGCATACTTAAAAATGATCTACAGAGATTTCTTTATTTTTATCTTTATAAAACCAAGTAGTGGCTGATGTAAATACAATGACTAGCTTTGGGAATAAAATGATCAGAATTAGCATGGAAGAAACAAACTACCTTTAATGGCTAAAATTATTATACACTTTATATTTCTATAATAATGTTAGATTTCCCAAAAAACGTTTCTGATTTGAAAGTTATAGAAAAATCAAAAGATAATCAGAGATAACTGGTTCTTCCTAGTGAATCGCCAATTGTTGTAGCCAACAACAACCCCCCCCCCCCCCCTTTTATTTTAGTATTAGAAATAAGACTAAAATGATGGGGACCCTTCTAAAAATAAAAAAATAGCACTTATATTTCCTTTTGAATAAAACAGACTATCATAAACTTAGGAAAACATTCACAAAATCTAAAGAAACTTAAGTTTTATGATAAGTTTCCAATAAAATCATTCTCTTAACAATAAAACATTGCATCGCAAAAGGTAATAAAAGACATCATATAAGCAAACTTTCGAAATTGTGACAACGCGATGCGAGATCGCACGCCTTAAGGACTCATCGCACATTGTAGCTTTTATATGCCGCAAATATCACTTACGATGAAATATCCCGATCCTGCAATATGCGATAAAGCATCTTGCAAATGACATCTTACTATTGTGTAAGGAAATAAATGATTATTAATGAAAAGGATTAGTGATATTGGGATCTGCGATATTACAAAGCAAGTCAAAAAATCACACATCGCAGATTGGCAGGGTTCATTGTTCAATGAAATATTTCTCGTAATATGATACCAAATTATGTGCATTAATGTCAATTTAGTGGTTTATTGATGGTCATTTATGAGATAAGATTTAGATCTGATCAAAAGGTTATTTCACGTAGGGTGATATATTTGATATGATTTTAGAACTAAGATCTTTCCCGTCACCTTATCTCTTACCATCATTCTTTCCTTACTTATAAACTTGCAGGAGCGGCAAGCAGAATAATATACGTAATAGTGTTCAAAGTGAAATGGGAAAGAAGGGAAAAGCTCCAGTTTCCGAGGACAAAGAAATTACATCCTTATTCACAGACACCACCTATACCAGAGATGCTAGCATATCAACTTGGGAAGGCATGTACAATCTGCTCAAAGAAGAAAACCCCAGAGTTATGGAAGTTAAAACAATAGTAGACTCACGTGGATCATTTGAAGCATCAATTACTGAACTTGCATGTTCATTCCTATACTGAATAGTGACAAGGCCTAAGATATTTCCATATACAGACATGGTTAAGTGGGTGTTGGATAATGCTGATATAACAAACAGACAATTCAAGTCACGAAGCCAGGAGCTCATTGGGTCATTCACCCCACAAGATTTAAGGTTGATGAATTATTTACTAGAGCTGCGGGCAAGCTACAACAAACAGTTCGTGGAGAAGTTCACCAATGAAAATGAAGATTTGGCAGAGTGCACCAAGAACTGGTGAGCAAGGGAAGAGCCATTGAAAAAGGACAAACATGGTATGTACAATACTGGTTCCCTCTCCTCCCCATATTGTTATGCTGCTGCTATGCTATGTAGTCTATTTGGAAGACCTAACAACAACAAGTTTTCATCCGAGTGGCTACCCCTATTAGATGCGGCCACTAATGCCACTATTATGGATTGGGCTAAGATATTCTCTGATAATTTAACCTCATCCATTTGGAACTATCGGTCTAAAAGAACTACCTCTTAGAGGATTTATCCTCCTTTCTTTTTAGATGCTTATGTTATGGATGCAATATGTTTTGTTTCCATATTTCATTTAATGGGTTGGAAGTGGAATATACAGAATGCCTTGCCTATTCACATTTACTATAAGAAATTGTGAGATTCCAAGTTTATCCTATATTTTTACAGAATTTATCATGGAGTCATGTTACCATTTCACAAAATGTTGTATAATAAGGACGCCCCAAGATTTTCTCCCAAAGCGGAAGTTGGTATCCTCCCAGTAGGAATATGGTTTGGGGAAGAGTTTTTCACTTATGTCAGAGTATTTGGAAGCATTGCTTCCCCCCATGTGTTACCCTTGTATGTACCTGATAAGTTATTGGCTTGAGAAATTGTCTACCAGACCTGCAGGGTGGGAGGAATGAACAAAGAATTGAAAGACAAGAAGAAAGCCATCTGGCCGCGATTTCCTGTGGCCTATGGGGCCTTTTCACTGTTTGAATTATGTCATGCATTCAAAGAAGTAAACAATATGCTGATTCTACGATTGTTTAAATTTCCAGGGAAACAATTCAACCCTTATGATATCATTAAAATTTTTACTATAGCTGTCAAGATAAAAGAATTTTCTAAAGAATATGATCTCTTTGATGATATCTTCCAGCAGAAGAGTACACTGCAAGATGTTTTGCATATAGCTCAAATTCAATTTCCCCCAGCGGAATTCCAAGAATTAAAACTTTACAGAGAAAGGAGATTAGAAAACATCCCCTTGGATAAGTTGTGCTTAGAAGCAATAAGGGAGACAACTCCCAGTATCAGTTTAAGTGGAAGTTTAGATACAAACAAGTCCAGGTCTAAGTCTAGGAAAGATTCACTAGAATGCTCTAAACAGTCCGAGAGTGACCATAATAAAAGTGAAGGGTCAGTTAGATATATTGCCCAAATCTAAAGAGTGCCCAAAGCAATAGGTCTTGACTACACCACAGGTAAAGGTTCCCCCTCCCTCATCTAGCCACCAAAGCCAGTGAGAACTGAGCTACATAAATAGTAGGAAACATTCAATGAATTGATTAATACTTAGGAGAAAAACACAAAGACAACTGAAAGTATAGTGCAGACAATGATAGTTATGATCATGGAAACAGTCAGTAATGCTTAAGAAACAGAGCATATCCCAATAACTCCATCTTCTGAGATCATCCTGAAGATAGAGGAGATTCCTCCTCTAGATGTATTTTTTAGTCTACAGCACAAGGTAGTGGTAAGAAGGCAAAGACGGAAATAGAAATTGGACAACGTGATCTCACATGAGGCAGAGCAGCTAGACATCCTTTGGCAAGACCCTACCACTGACCCTACTGAAAATTTGACTAAGTTATCCCTGATTACAGGAGCCTATGCTTCTGCTACCATTGATAAAGCATCCAAAGTACAACAATTACTTAAGAATAGAGAGGAACAAATTGAAGTTTTGCAGCAACGGCTATAGTAGGCTAGTGCCAACTGAGAAGAAGAGGAGAAACTAGAAAAGTTACAACAAGATTTTCAACAAATGCAGCTAGGGTATTGAAGCAATTTGGCCAAAAAAGAAAATCAATTATAGGCTATGCTAGAATTGCATAAAGATGACCCAAAAATCATAGAATTTGTCTCAGAAGCCCTTGCCTTAAAGGACTAAATTTTGCAACAGCAAGAGGCACTATGCTAAAGAATATCGCAATGGAGTTCCCATTGCGAGATGAGCAATAAAATTACAATTCAAGTCGTGGGTTTGTGACATAACTATGATTTAATTGACAAAAGAATTTATGATAATTTGATTTGGTAGGAATCGGAGGATGGAAAGAAAGCAGACGCACTCAGAATCAATCAAGCCCACAAGGAAATGCTTTTCCATAAGTGGGACACATAGATTAAAAAAGAAAAACAGGCAGCGGAAGAAGCAGCGACGGTGGCAAACAACGTCATTGATTGTGTCAATGAAAACCTGCACAGAGAAAACCTCATATCAGAGACTACTCCAAGATTTCTCCCAAAGTTACAACAACTACAGAAAAGATGGAGACAAAAAGCTGAGGAAAAGGCAGAGTCCATGAAGTAGTTAACCAAGTTGAATTGGGACACTTACTGGCAGTACTTAGTTAAACCGCACAGTCAATATATGACTTTCAAATGTCTTACAAACTCTGCCAAGAAGATAGCGCCAACACTTACCTATTCTATTTTCGCAGGGCAACTAAACTCGGAGGTCGGCCAATAGACACTCCTCGAGCCAACGCTGAATGCTTGCAATCTCAGAGAACAGATACATAGATAGTTAATTTCCAGATACAGATTTAGTTTTATTTTTTATTTATTTTTTCATTAGATGAGGATGGTCATTTAAACCTCCTCCTATACTTTTGTAATAAACTATTTTTATTATTTTGTTAGTAGTATTTAAACCCCTCTCATGCATTTAGAGAGGGGTCCTAAAATTTATCAAAAACATTTCCTCAGAACATGCACTTCTGCACCCTCGGAGGTGGTTTTGATGAATGAATGGAATGAGATTTTTTGATATCTATGTTTAATATCTGCTATTGAAATGCACTTCTGTACTCTTAGTAGATACTGAATTAGAAGGAGATAAATCTATATTGCTGAAGCTCATGAGTAGAACTTGTTAGCAATAGTACTTTTATCTCTTAATAATTTATTCTTATGTGTCAAAGTAATAGTTTATGTTTGGTTATTTATATATGAAGGCTTGAATGTTTGAGTTATTATTTGGCACTTTTGTATGGTGGTGACTATTCTATTTGTGCTTTAATGTATAAATGACTTATGATGCAATACGCTTCTCACAATTGTTTCAGCTAGTTTCTTATATGAAATAATTTATTTTTAACGAATTCTTTTCTAGTAGTGATTGAATGATCTTTATTACCAATTGTTGTTAGAAATTATTTTGTATCTCATAATTGAAAAGTTAAATCCCGAGTTAGTTTTAGAATTAGATATTTCTATTCATTAGAATAAAATTGCATGTTTTAAATTAGACTTAGATTAAAAGAATTTTACTTAGAAATATTTAGGAAAGGAAATATCAATTCTCATCATCATACACAAATTGGGAAACTGGTCCCATTATCCCTAGTTAGACCCACCATCCCAAACAGAAAAGTAATTGCTTTAAGGTTTGGACCAGGTGGGTATCCCCCCTGTTGTAGACTCGATTTTCAGGGCTTCAATAGTACCAAGGAGTCCATTTCTTCTCTCATGGCTAGTGCCCACTTCTTCCTGGTTTCTACCTACATTGCTTCTTCATAACATTATGGTTCACCACAACCAATCCACAATACATAATATAATTAAGGAGAGAATTCTTCAATGGGTCTACTTATCGTGGTAGATCTTCTAACACCACTTTCATGTGTTTGAGGTGCTTGTTGTTGTTGTGGTTGTTGTTGTTGTTGTTCTGCCTGTAAGTCATTATGATTTTCAGGCACCTTTACTTTTTCTATGATCTCATTAAGCATTGTGTATTCTTTGTTTTCTTTTTCTTGTTTCTTTTCATGCATCTGATCCTTATACAAAACCTTTTCATTGAATATGACATCTCTGCTCCTAATGATTTTGTGATTTTCATAATAAAAAAGAGATAACCAAAATTATTTACACCATATCCAATAAAGGTACATTTCTTCGAGTTTTCCTAAAGCTCTGTTCAATTTGCTTTATTACTGTACACAAAGGCTTCATAACCGAAAGTCTTTAAAAATGAGTATTTTACCTCTTTACCTATCCATGCCTCCTCAAGAATACCACCATCCAAGGAACTTGAAGGCCCTCTATTTATTAGATAAACAACATTATCTACAACATTTGCCCAAAATTATGAAGGAAATCTTGCATGCAATCTCATACACCTTGCATGTTCCATGATTGTCATGTTCATCCTTTCTGGCACACCATTTTCTTGTGGTGTTCCTCGAACTGGCTTGTCTCTCCGAATTCCATATTCTGAATAGTACCTATCAAAGTCTTTGTTCAAATACTCACCTCCATTTTCTAATCTGATACACTTCAACGTTTTTCGTTTCTCATTTTCAACTAAAGATTTCCATTTCTTGAAAGTATCAAATACAATAAATCAAGGTTTTTTTGGTTGCATAATCAATAAAGGTAACATAATAGTGGGATCCACCGAGAGATGATACTTGATTAGGTCCCCATACATCTGTATCCCCAAACTCTAATTTTTCATTCTTCTTTTCTTTATCAACTCTGAGAAATATGACTCTCTTCTATTTTCCATAGACACAATTATCATAGATTCCAAATCAACATGCTTCAAATCTGGCAACAAATTTCTTGAGTGAGGAATTTGCATCCCCTTCTCACTCATGTGCTTGAAACTATGATGTCATAATGTTGTATATGCTCGTATAGAGGTTAAAGCATTAAGAGAATTAGAAATACCGTTGCATAAATACAATGTACAAACCATTTCTCCATTTGATATTACCATGGCTCTTTTAGTGACCTTCTAGGTTTTATTTGTCAAAGCAGTTACACAGCCTTCACCTCCCAACTGCCCTGTTGAAATTAGATTTTATTTAGATCTAGAACATTCCTTACCTACTTCAATAGCCATTTGTTTCTATTTTGTTGTTTTATGAAAACTTTACCCATTCCAATGATTTTACAAGGTTTATCATCACCCAAGCATCAATAATATTTTCTAATGAAATAATCAAAGAGTCTTGCTACACATCACCTTTCACATTCGGTTCAAGATTGTTTTCTTGCTGCGCGTCTCCTTCTTTTCCCTTCTGAGACTTCCAATCCTTCTTCAGGTGTCATTTCTTCTAGCATTTCCAACACACTATCACTGATCTAGACTAAGATATGTCATTCCTTGACTTACTGCGATATCATGGGCTCTTTCCTCTTTCCATTTTTCTTCCCCTATTCTCTGCAGTCAAAGCATTACCTGATGTCTCACCGAAGCATTTCCATCCCATTTCCTCGGTAAGGATTGCATGGACAACATCATCAAACTTTAAAGTACTAGATCCAGATAAATGGTTACCAATGGCCATAATTAAACCATTCCTACTTTCTGTAAATCAGAATAGAAATCAAAGAGCCCTAACTTCATCATCAAAATCTACCTTTGCAGAACATAACTAACTGGTAAATGTATAAAATTGATTTAAATGATCAACAACATATCCACCTTCTGAAATATTCATATTAAATAAACACTTCATAAGAAATACCTTATTTGAGGCTAAGGGTTTTTCATATAGTTTTTCCAATGCTGACATTAGACCCTCTTTTGTCGTTTCCTTTGAAATATTAAAGGCTACCGATGCTTCTAGGCACAACCGTATTGTTCCAAATGCCTTTCTATAAAGAATATCTCATTCTGTGTTTGACATACTCATCAACTTCCTTTTCTTTCCACTCAACGGTAGGTATAGATCTTTATGATATAGATAATCTTCCATCAGCATCTTCCACAGTTGGTATATTTGGTCGTTAAATTTTTTGACCCTAAACCTTCCTTCTTGTGCTATTTCTTTGACTCGAACTAGGAAACCTTCTCTCCTATGAGTTTATCATCCAAATAGACCTTCAGCTCTGATATCAGTTGTTAGAAAATTATATATTATAGAGCAATGGAAGACATAAAATATTGTAGAAACACAAACAAAGAATATGCATAAAATAAGAGAGAGACACAAATATATGTGGTTCACCTAATTTGGGCTAAGTCCACAGAAAAATAGCAAGTCCTTCCTTTTATATTATCCAACAAAATGAATATATACGACCTATAATAGATCCGATGCAATTTCCTCTTTGCTCTCACACAATCTGCTCTCTCTTTCTTAATCAGAATACACATATACCCATCTGTAATACAATTCCCTCATATATAGAGAGGGGTTGCCTTCTAGGAAAAAAAACACCTAAATTAAATATAACTTCTACCTTCACATCATTCGCCTAATGAATGGCTTAGATTGACTACGAAATTACAATATTTTACAAGGAAATTTTGCATCTATTTTTTGCTTTGGGGGCTCAGATTGACAACAATCAAATGACAGGTGGCATTGTCGCCCCGTTATGAACTAGGGTCAAATATGGTGATACCTCTGAATAAAGAAGATAATCAAGCTCCATAGCCAACGCATTTGAGGTGCACATGGATGCTTTTGATTTTGCGCTTTGGGGAGTGCTGATGTAAGATGGACATTATGTGGAATACGAGAGTAAAACATTATTGGATAGAGAGTGATGGTATCTAGTTCATGAGAAGGAGATGATTGTGATCATCGATTATTTGTAGGTATGGTGACACTATTTTATGGGGAATCCATTTGTTGTTTATATTAACAACATTGCAGGGAGTTACCTTGCATCCAAATTACAGTTCTCAGCGAAGCAGACTCATTAACAAGACTTCTTGGTAGAATTTGACATGAATATTACGTACAAGACAAGTAGAATCAACATTGTATCAGATAGCCTTAGGAAGAACGAAAAATTAGCTTCAATTAAGAAGGAAGAAGACTATGCCGAATCAAGTGAGATTCAAGCTCGTATCAGTGAGGAGTTACAGAGTAGACTTCGTGCAAGTATAGAGACTGATACTCAACCAAAATGTATTATGAAGCAGGTGAAGGAAGGAAAGACAATGAATTTTTTCATGCAAGATGGACTCTTGTTCGATGGTGATCGGCTCTACATTCCAAAGTCATCAGGACTTAGGAGGGACCTCTTAAAGGAGTGCCATGATTCTTCTTGGTCTAGGCATACAGGGAAGTGTCACACTTTGGCATTGTTGGAGAGAGGGTGCTTTTGGGAGAATATGAGAGAGGATGTAAAGGAATATGTGTAGACTTGCATCATTTGTCAGCAGGACAAATCATACACTAGGAGACAAGGAGCATTGTCATGGCCTTTACGCATTCTAGAGAAACATTGGTTGAGTGTTTCGATGAACTTCATCACTCAATTACCATAGGCACATGGGTATAATCGGATCCTGGTCATTGTTAATCATTTTTCCAAGTATGGGTCATATTCATTCCAACAAATATGTCATGTGGAGCAGAGAAGATAACTGAGTTGTTCTTAAAGAATGTTTTGAAGTGCTAGGGAATGTGGTTGAGTATTGTGTCAAACGGAGATACAAGGTTCACAGTCAAGTTTTGGACCATGTTGTTCAAGTTCGTCGAGACAAATCTATTGCATACTTTGAGTTACCATCCACAGAAAGATGGGAAGATTGAACACATAAACTTATTATTGTAGGACTACTTCAGACATTATGTGTGGGCTGATCAAAAGAATTGGCCTAATATTTTTGGGCATAGCGTAGTTCAACTATAATTTGTAAAAGAATTTAGCAAAAGAGTATAGTCCATTCGACTTGGTTAATTGGAAGATGCCAATCTTACCACACACCATGTTACCGAGGGGATATGTGAAGAGTCTGCATGCGAAGAGATTCTTAACAGCATGGGACGAGTCCTTGGAATTAGCACAAGTGAATTTCACATATGCAGTGGAAAAAATGAAGAAATCGTTAAATAAGGATAGGAGGGATGCACACTTCGAAGTTGGAGATATGGTTTTTTTGAAGATGTCAAGAGGTCACTTTCCACCACCAAAAGGGACAATGATGTCTTTAAAAAGGAAGCAAGAAGAACCATTCAGAGTGAAGTGAAGGATTGGAGAAGTTGTTGATGATCCTGACATGCTAAATCATATGTGTTAAAAAAAATCATGTATTCCATGTGAGTCAACGAAAGAAGGCTAGACTTGATACAGATCATCATGAAAGAGCAACACCACCAAGAGGACTAGCCTTGATCATAGACCAAACAGACTTAGTTTTGGATAGGATTTTGGACCTTAGAACTATTGGAGTCAGGAGAAACATGAAGAGGGAGTACTTCATGGGATGGAAGAATGCATTGAAGGAAAGTGGTTGGGAAATAGAGGATTTTCTATGGAGATGGAAAAAGGAGATTGTAGAGTTCAATGTAGAGTTAGCTTGAACAATAAGATTTCCAATGATGATACTGACTTGAGGTGGGGGGTGATGTTAGGAACTTGAGCTGGCATCACTACCCCAAGGTCAGTCGAGCACCCAATGGGTCACCCATTAGACTTCTTGACGATTTGGCATCGTGCATGCCCAAGTCACATCTAGGTGAGAGGCATGTGGGCACCTACGCTCTATAGCATAGTGTTCCCACTTAACTTGGAAAGGATAGAGTACATGAATTAGTGGACCCAGGCCCATGTGTATGCCTACACTAAGGAAAAGTGCTTAGGCGCCACCATGGGCAAGACGTAGCGAGAAAGGCAAGGAAGTGGAACAACGATGGGTAAGACTGATCTAAGGGATAAAAAATATACTTAAAAATCAAAATGATAAAGTTATCCTGGAACCAATGGCCAATCCTAGATCTCATCTTTTTTATTCCAATGACGCTTGAATCACCTCAATCTAGCATCATATGACTAAGTAATGGCATTTTGAAGTTTTTGGAAAACAATATAGAAGTCAAACTTGTAGAATTAACTAGGCAAAGTAAGAATGCAACATGGAAGTTTGTATGGTGACATGGTGCTAAAATCCACAAGATTAAAATGCAATCCAGATCTAATGAGAACAGAACATGTGTCTTGGTTATACAAAGGTAGTTGCTGTGATTTGATTGGTTAGTGGTGATTTCTTTTCGACCAATCATAGAGTGACATCTGGCCTAATCACAAGGCGCCACATGGGACTCTGAATGAGGCTAAAATTCGGTTAAGGATTGGATGAGCCTCCACCAAGTTCAACCCCATGACCTCACAATACACAATATAATGCCTTATCACTAAGACATGTGTTGGTTCTTATCGAAACAAGGTGGGCAGGTTATTAATAAATTTTTTTGTTGGCGTTGTTTTGGGGGAGGGCCGAGCTGGTGGGATTTCCCAATCGCCCTAACCCTAAGTCATATCTTATTATGTAACCATGAAGAAAGGTGGAAAGGGGCAGGGTGTGAGGCCTAGCCCCAGGTTTTGTTGACACAACATCACCGACGATGGAAAATTCAGAGAGATGCATGCGTGGCACCCTTTCTACACCCAACCCACTATCCTATTCAATATTACCTAACTAGGATTGGGTCTGGTAGGGCACATGGTACATTTTCCATGGCCCATGGTCATATTATATGCCACGTGACCAACTGGAGGGTGGCGAATAAGCACAGAGGACTCAACTAATCATCTGACAAATTACACCCAACACTACCAGTTTTGTGGCCAAACCTACCACCTATAGTTGTATCTCTTTATTCAAGACAGCTAAGGTTGAATTTCATTTCTAGTTTTGAGAGGGATGAATTTCTAAAACAATTAGCAAAAATGAAGGAGGCTTAACTTGTCCATTTTTAAACCTTTTTTAGCCCAAGAAAATCCTACACAAGGGTTTTTGGGTGTTCTGGACACAATCGCAATGTTATTTTTGTAGTTTTAAAATTGTATGTTGATTTAATTGCACGTTTGAGAATATGATTTAAAGGGCCAACATTTGACACTAGACCTAGAGATGTAGCCGAGGAAGGGTGAAACCCATCATCAAATTGTTGTTTTGTGATGCTTCTTGCTATATATTTTTCACTATTAAAATCTATAAAATTTACCTTATTTTTTTTGCTTTTGCAATATCAATCCATTTCCCATAAGACATAAACTAGCTTGCAAAACTTTACATGAAACCTTCAATTTTAATTTCAGATAAGTTTCGTATTATAACACGGTTGTTGTGAAGATTTGACAATTTCTGCAAGTGTTTTCTTGAATGATTACAAGGTAGAAATTGAAAAGAGGAGGAGTGCTTGAAGAACTAAACTCTCAAATTGGTTCAAGGAGGTCCTAGAGTCCACAAACTCCACCACTCATGGCACATGAAGAAGGACAAGAGCTAATGCCTCAGGATGAGAGATATTTTAGAAAGAATTATTATGATATGTTTGAGATGGTGAAAGTATTGTAAAATGAGAGGACAGTAAGGTTGCAAGGATAAATTTCTAATCAACTGAAAGGTAATGTTGGTGATGGGAGAATGCATCCACCTCCTCCTCCTCCTTCACCTCCATCTACACCTCCATCCTTACCTCCTTATTCACCACCATCATCTTATTTTCATGCTCCTTTGCTATGATTCTCCAAAAGGACATGCTAAGTATCCTTTGATTAAGCTTGATGTCAAGTTTGAATTGTTTATGTATAATGAGGAAGTAAACATTGAAAGGTTGGATAATTAGCTTTGCGAAATTAAAGTCTATTACAGGATTCAAACTATTGATGATGATGTTACAAAGATCCAAATTTCTTATCTTTGTTTGGAAAGTGCAACCCTCATGTGGTGGGAGGCCAGAACTCAATAAGATATGAAGATAAGTGGTGAAATTATCTCTTCTTAGAATTATTTTATATCTTCATTAAGAAGGTAATTTTATCCAGTATGTTACATGCAAAAAAGAAATTATGGATTGATAAAATTTCAGACAAGGTAAAGTTCAGAGTGTTGAAAGTTACACACAAGAATTTAGAGGAAGAGATTTAATATTGGGTATTGATTTGTCTTGACAAGATACTCTCCTTAAATATATAGGTGGATTAAATAGTTATTTGAGACATAGTATACTTATCTTTAATCCCATGAATATAGGTGAAGTATGTTTTCATGCAACTCAAATAGAATCAAGAGGCAAGAATTTTACTCAAGAGACTAGCAAGAAACCTTACAAATTTGGAGACAAAGGAAAGGGGATGTTTAAAGGAAAAGGAAAAATTAATTCTAATGTCAATAAACAGGGAGAGAAACATACCTATATACATTGTTAAAAGGAGGGCAATGATGAAGACGAATATTTGAAATTACATTCGTAAATGAGACCAAGGAAGTTCAATAATAAGGGGAAACAAAAGACTACTACTACAACTCAACACTTACATCTAGGATCTGATTGAGGAGATGAAACCAAAATCACAATACAACTCAACACTTAGATCTAGGATCTGATTTAGGAGATGAAATCAAAATCACATCGATCGGAATTAAAGTTATAACTTCTAATACAGTTACTAGTTCTTCTAGTAAGCCTATTGAACCTCAAAATGATAAAAAAATAAGTGAGATTTTTCGTATTAGGGTCATTACAAAACATAAAAAGGTTGATACATTCAAGTCAATATTAACTCTGAAGAAATTGTCAAGAAAATAAATTTACAAACTACACCTCATAGTAAACCTTACACTTTGGGTTGGGTAAGTGATGATGCCAAATTATAAGTGATAATAAAATGTAAACTCAAATTTGCCATCACTGATAATTTTATAGATGAGGTAGAGCTTGATGTTGTAACACTTGATATTTGTGGGATTGTTTTATGGAATCCATTCTTGTATGACCAAAAAGACATATTATATCATCATGAGAAAAAATATCATCCTTTTAAAGATATATTTGATTATATTGTTAGAAGAAGATGAAATTACCTCTTGTTAGTGTTGGTCAGATGAAAACGTCCGTAAATGCTAATAAGAATTTTGTGTTGTTGATGACTAAAGCTAAATATATAGTTGAATATAAAGCTTTCACAAGATGTGATTCTAAACTCAAGCATGAATTGGTTGATTTTTTTAACACTTATGACAAGATATTTCAGTAACCTGAAGGGTTATGTCCAAAGAGAGGAATCCAACATGAGATTCACTTGTAGCAGGATGCACCTCTTCCAAATATTGGCATGTATAGAATGTCAATTTTGGTGAATGCAGAGATCAAGAAGAAAATTCATGATTTTCTTGAAAAAGGGGTCATTAGGCATAGTACATCTCCTTGTGGGTCTCATATTATTTTGGTTCCAAAGAAACATGGTACATGGCACATGTGTGTGGATTTAAGACTTTGAACAAGATCACAGTAGAATCATTATTCTCTTCCTTGCATTGATGATTTGCTAGATGAGTTAAAGGAATATGTTTACTTTACTAAGTTATCAGCAAGTAAGGGTCGTTGAAGATGATATTTGGAAACTTACTTTCAAGACAAAACAAAGTTTGTTTGAATAGTTAGTTGTGCAATTTGGGATTTGCAATGCACATGCAACATTCATGAGAGTTATGAATGAGATGTCGTGACCATTCCTTGATGATTTTGCCATACTCTACTCAGATGATATTCTAATTTTCAGTAAGACTCATGAAGATCATGTCAAGCATGTGAAACAAGTATTAGATTTCTTGAAAAAGGAAAAATTGTA
Source organism: Pinus taeda (assembly GCA_000404065.3). Lineage (NCBI taxonomy): Eukaryota > Viridiplantae > Streptophyta > Pinopsida > Pinales > Pinaceae > Pinus > Pinus taeda. Next base: position 239,240 of record APFE030735744.1, on the reverse strand, counting down.
ATTAAATATGTCTAAATGTGAATTTGGGAAAACCTATTTAGCTTATTTGGGTAATATCATAGGAAGGGGTGAATTGAATATTAATCCCTAAAAAGTTGATGTCATTATGAACTGACCTAAACCCATCGATATAAAAAAAGTTAGGAACTTTTTGGGATAAGCCCAATATTGGAGAAAATTTATCACTAACCTCTCACTCATTGTAAACACCATTACATGCTTTGAAAAGTGTGAAATGAGTCTTTCAATGGGGAGGAAAGAAACAACAATGCTTCCAATCTTTGAAAGAGAAAATAGGTACAACACCAGTTCTAACACTTCCAGATCTTGAGCAACCATTTGGAATTCAAATAAATGCAGGTAAATATGTTATGGGATGAGTTTTGATGCAACATGGTAAGCCAATATGTTATCATTCTGAAACCTTTACCAATGCAGAAATTAGCTATTCAACTTATGAAAAATATTTATATGCGTTGGTATAAAGTATGAAGAAATCGAAGCATTATTTGATGGGTAAAGATATAATTATTCATATTAATGATCAACCTTTGCATTATTTACAATCGAAAACCAAGTTGCAACAAGCCAGACATTTAAGGTGGATAGGATTCCTACAGCAATTTCATTTGGTAATTAGATATAAGAAAGGTATATACAACAAAGTTGCAGATATGTTATGAAGGTCTATTGTTAATGCATATATCATTCTTAGACATAAATTAATCATGCATGGAAGTTATATTGAACAATATGCTCAAGATGAATATTTCAAAGTTGTCTATGCAACATTAAGTCAAGGAAATCATGTTGAAGAGATGGATTATCATGTTCATAAAAAGTTGTTATATAATCTTGGCAAGTTATGTGTTCCTCGAGGTTACATAATCAATGTCATAAGGGAAGCCCACACTTCTCTTATTTCTAGTCATTTTGCTGTAGGAAAAACAGTTGCTCAAACTCAAAGGAATTATTACTGGCCTCACATTAATGAAATTGTTTCAAAATATGTGAAAGGATGTTCCATGTGTGCTACTCGCAAGCCAAGCAATAGGAATTTGGGTGTGCATGTTATGAAACTAGCTCACAAAAAAAATAGAAAAGATAGATAAACGCCTTATAAATAAGCCTCTTTGACGGGGCAACCTCTTTTACATTACAGAAATGAGCAATTCTTAGATGATTCAAATGACAAAACCTCCTTTCTATATATAGAAGTTTAAGGGGTCACAATATAAGCAAAGGAAACCTAAAAATAATAATAATATAAATGCACAAAAGTAATAATAGTGGGATTCTATGGGGCACAAAAATAATAATATGGGGACAATAGGGGCAAACAATATCAATAAGGGATAACACGACAATAGTAATGGGGGAATCACTAATATCATAGGGGCCTAACATGCCCCTCTCCTTCAAGAAAGTGTTATCATCAACGCTTGAGTAGTTTTCGATGCTTTTGTATAAAATTCTCATCCTCCCATGTGGAATCTTCAACAGGTAAGTTCTTCCACTTGATGAGATACTCTGAAATTGATTTATTTTGTAGCTATCGAGTTCTTGTTTCTTTGAGTTCTTCACATTTGAATATGATTTTTCCTTCCTCATCAAGTTCTAGAAATACTATTTGAGGTAGAAGCTTGTCACCTATAACCTTCTTTAAGCATGAGACATGGAAAACTAGGTGCACTCGGGAAGCTGTAGGAAGCTCCAATTTGTATGACATAGTACCTATCTTTTGCAACACCTTGTACGGACCATAATGCTTTAGTGATAATTTATTATCCTTCTTAGCTTGCTTTAGGGACATTTGTTTATAAGAATACCCAATCACCTACATCAGAACTTCTTTCGCTACGATGTTGACCTGCCTGATGTTTCATTCTATTTTGCGCCAACGTGAGGTTATCCTTAAGAGTTGAAGAACTTGTTGTTGTTGCTTGATGTGATCTTCCACTGCTTGAAGCTTAGAATTTTCTCTTAAATATGATGTGATGGATGGTGGATGACATCCATAAAGTGCCATGAATGGGGTCATTTTTGTTGCAGCATGGAAGGAAGTGTTATACCAGAATTCAGCTAGAGGCAACCATTTGAACCATTGTGTCTGTTTATCATATAGAAAGAAATGAATATATCCTTCCAAACATTTTTTTACTATCTCAATTTTCCCATCAGATTGAGGACGATAAGATGAGCTATGAGCTAACTGAGTACCAAGACAAGAAAATAATTGTCCAAAAATTTCCAGTGGAAATGGGATCTTTGCTTACAATAATCTTTGGGTTTCCATGTAGCTTTTGAATTGTTTCCATAAATTCAGTCGAAACTATACTCACCTTAAATAGATGAGATAATGCACAAAAGTGTGCATACTTGGTAAGTATGTCAACTACCACCATGATAACACTCTTTCCTTCAGACTTGGGTAAACCTGTGATAAAATCCATTGAAACCTCCTCCCAATGTTGGCTTTGAATGGATAAAGGTTGTAATAGTCTCAGGGTATTAATTGTTTCAACTTTATTTTGTTGGAAAACTAAACATTCCACCACAAACCTTTGAATATACGATTTAAGGCCATCCCAAAAAAATTACTTCTTAACCCTGTGGTAGGTTTTTAGAAATCTTGAGTGCCCTCCTAAGGGAGAGGTGTGCAATTCCCTAAGAATATTTTGTTTGAGTTGTGAATTCTTACATAGGTATAACTGATCCTTATACCATAACGAATCATTTTTCCAGCTAAATGTAGCAGATGTACTGGGATCTTGTTATATCTTTCGAAAGAGTGCCCAGACATCCTTGTCATTCTTCCATTCATCCCTTGCTTTGTTTATCCAATCAAGTTGGATAATAGAAATGCCACAAAATAATGTTTCCACATCCTCATATTTTCTTGAGAGTGCATCTGCCACAACATTTTGCTTCCCTTTTTTGTATATGATTTCAAAGTCATAACCCAACATCTTTGTGACCCATTTTTGCTACTCTTCTGAAGATAATCTTCGTTCTAAAAAGTATTTAAGACTATCATGATCTGGTTTTACCTTGAAGTGTCTTCCCATTAGGTAGGGTCACCATTTCTTAAGTGCATGTAGTATTGCCAACATTTCCTTCTCATAAATAGCTTTGTGTAAATACTTTCCCTTGATTGGATGACTTTCGAAAGAAATGGGTTTTTCATCTTGCATTAAAACAGCACTAATTCCATTTCCCGGAGCATCACATTCCACAATAAAGGTTTTTGTGAAGTTTGACATAGCTAAGACCAGTGCTTGGCACATTTCCTCTTTAAGATGTTCGAAGGCCTTTGTTGCTTCTGGAGTCCATGAAAATGCATCTTTCCTCAATAATGTTGTTAGAGGTGCTTCTATTTTCCCATAATTCTTAACAAACTTGCGATAATACCCTATCAACCCAAGAAATCTTCGTAGATGCTTTATGGATGTGGGGATTTTCCATTCCTTAATGGTTTTAATTTTGCTAGGGTCTACCTTAACACCTTCATGAGATATAATATGACCCAAATATTCCACCTCTCCTACTCCAAAGAAACATTTCGAGATTTTTGCATATAGTTGTTTCTCCTCCAATAGCTTAAGCACCATGTCAACATGTTGGACATGATCCTTCCGAGACTTGTTGTAGATTAGTATATCATCAAAAAAAACTAACACAAATTTTCTAAGGAAGGGTTCGAAAATGGAATTCATCAAACCTTGAAATGTAGAAGGTGCATTAGTAAGGCTAAAAGGCATGACCAAAAATTCATAATGACCCTCAAGAATTATAAATGTTTCTTTTGGAATTTCTTTAGTCTTGATTCTGATTTGATGATATCCTGAATGAAGATCGAACTTGGTGAAGTAAATTGATCCATGTAATTCATCCAATAATTCATCAATGACAGGAATGGGAGATTTATCTTTAATATTGAGCTTGTTGAGCTCCCTATAATCTGGACACATGTGCCATGATCCATCCTTCTTGTGAACCAATACTACTAGAGCAGAGAAAGAACATTGACTAGGTTTAATTACACTAGCCTCTATCATTTCTACAACCATACGTTCAATTTCACTCTTTTGGACATAGGGATATTTGTAGGCCTGATTTTTGGAGGAACATGTCCTAGAATCAAATTAATAACATGATCATGATCATGAATAGGAGGAAGGCCTTTGGGAGTCTCAAATACCTTAGAGTCATTGTCCAAGACTTTTTGGAGATCTGGAGAAATGGATGATTTCAATGTGGGAACCTCTAGTGAACATAATTGTGCAGTTATGCCTTGTTGTTCTTTATTTAGAAGCTTTGTCATTTCGTTAGAGCTTATTATCTTTCCTGGTTTCCCTGTGATACCCCTTAATTCAACATCCTTTCCTTCTAAAGAGAATTTCATAAAAAATTCTTGAAAACTAAAAGCTATTGTACCCAAGGATTGTAGCCATTAGACTCCTAGTATAGCATCAGCACCACCCATTGGAATGGAAAGCATTCAGCTATTCAATACATATTCTCCCACCAATAGCTTGATATTATGGCACTTTCCTGAGCAATTTATGGTTCCTCCACTTGCAACCATCACTTGACACTCTGGTGCTGGATATAGGAAGCAATTCAATTCCTTTGCTATCTTCCAATGAATAAAATTATGGGTACTTCTCGAATCAATCAACACTATTACCTGTTTCTTCTTGATATGCCCTTCTATCTTGATAGTTTGAGGAGTGGTAATTCCAGGCAATTCATTACAGGAAATGGTCAGATTCATTTCTTATTTTTCTAGGGTTTGTTCCTAGTGTATATCCTCTTCTTTTGACATTTCTTGTTCCTTTTCTTCCTACTCTTGATAATCTATGTAAAATAATTTCATCGTGGCGCACTTATGACCTTTAGTGTATTTTCTATCACAACTATAACAAAGTCCTTTTGCTCTTTTTTCTTACAATTGTTGTGGTGTTAACCTGGTAGGTTGTGGATGGCTAGGGGTAGCAGCACTTCCATCTTTATTATTGTGAGTGGTAGGCTTCCTTGTTGCCATAATTTTGCTTTCCATTTTTCTTACCAACCTGAATGCCTTCTCTAATGAATCTAGTTCCAAAAGGTGAACCTCATGTTAGATTTTATCTTTTAAAGTCCCTATGAACACATCAATCATTTGTTCCTCTGGAATATCTTTTACCCTTATATTCAATTTTTTGAAGTCCTCAATGTGCTCCATCATTGAACCCTTTTGTTTCAGATTTATGAATTGGCTAAAAAAAGTGTTTTTTTTGTATCCTCATAATGTGCTATCATTTCATGTATAAAAATAGCCTAAGTGAAAATTTGTTTATGAGAGCAAAGTCATCGATACCATACAAATTGATTTGGTTCCAAATATAAAGTTTCAATGCGTACCATTTGTGTGTTTTTCACATTATGGAGATCAAAAAATTGCTCCATTTGTAGTATCCATGCTATGGGATCCTTGCCATTAAACTTCCTCATATCAATCTTTGGAACATGGTGGTTCTTCGATCCAACATTAGAGTCTATGAAAACATGATTAACATTTATTTTGTTCTGATAATGAGTTTCCTTTACTACCCTTTTGCCATTAGTAAGCATTTCTGGTAGAAACTTTATCAATTATGTCTTCAAATCTACCTTCAAATCTTCCATGTCTTTCTTTAAATCATCTAGTTTGGCTTCCACGCCATCCATCTTAGCTTCCATGCCATATATCCTAGCTTCCACATCATCCATATTAGCTTCCATGTCATTCATCTTAGTTTTACACCTTTCCTTAAACCATCCATCTTAGCTTCCACACCATACATCTTAACTTCTACGTCTTTCTTTAAATCATCCATTAATTAGCTTATGTTACATTTTGTGCCAGTGAAATTTGTTGCACTTGGTCTCGTAATTTTGATATATCATGTTTCATTTCTTCCTCTTCTTCATGATCCATGATAGAGCTTTCAGGTTGCTTTCTAGGTGTTTCCATTTTCTTTCTTTATGGCATCAATTACCGATAATAATGCTTCACTATGCCTTTTGAATTCCTTCAAACTAATTTTTCAAACCAAGCTTATTCAAAAATAAAAATAAAAAAAACTACACACCTTTTTTCACTTTGTAGGAGCTCGATATTAAATCTAATCTATCTCTATAATTGTCGATCTCCAAGGTTTGAAATTTCTTCTTTCGATAACCCTTTGAGTAATATGACTAACCCTACAATTCTGATCAAGATTGGATTCTCCAACAATGAGTTATGCCAAATCTCCCATGATGGCTTGAGTATAGACTGGCTCAGTAGAGCAAAATTATACGACATGTCCTGGGTCACTGTTTCAACCTTAGGTTCTAAAATGATTCCCAACAAAACTACAGTCCATCATCTTTCTGTAACTTCTTACGAAAATTCAATCTGATGCTCGAAGCGAAAGTTATGACGACTTTCCCAAGATCACCTGTTTGGAATGTAATTCAGGGGTCTGCAAAAACCCTAACTTCCTCATATTATATCTCTGAAAATATACCGAGAAAATATCTTCACTTCAGGCTAGAGGTTTAGTAAGATTTTGTCTCAAATGGGTTTTTTTTAGCTTCCGAAATGTCACAGAAAAAGTTATAGTGAAAATTCCATGATAACATGTTTGGAGCAGCGAAACCCTAGAATCCAAAGCTCTAATACCAAATGTTATGAAACCAGCTCACAAAAAGATAGAAAAGATAGATAAACACCTTAGAAATAAGCCTCTTCGAGGGGGAAACATCCTTTACATTAAAAAAATGAACAATTCTTAGATGATTCAAATGACAGAACATCCTTTTTATATATAGGAGTCAAAGGGGTCACAATATAACCAAAGCCAACCTAACAATATTAATATAAAGGCACAAAAATAATAATAATGTGATTTTATAGGGCATGATAATAACAATATGGGGACAATAGGGGCACAACAATAACAATAAAGGATACAATGACAGTAGTAATGGGGGAATCAATAGTCTTATAGGGAGCTAACAGTGTAAATTCCACTTCCTATTCCTTCTCATCCTTGGGAAAGTATTTTTATGGATTTTGTTGGGGGCTACCAATGTCTAGGAAATGTCATGATTGTCTATATGTTGTTCTTCATCATCTCAGCAAAATGTGTGTGTTGATGGGATGTAAGAAACAAGTTACAACTGAACTAACCACAAAAATGTTCTTCCAAAATGTATGGGTTTACTTTGGGTTACCCACTTCTATTGTTTCTGATCAAGATTCTTGATTTGTGTGGAAGTTTGGTCAAGATTATGGGAACTCATAGACACAAAGTTGAAGAAGAGCATAACATTTCATCCATAACCCAACAACTATATAATAGTATTGAATAGAACAATAGTGCATCTCCTTGGAGGATATTGTGTTAAGCATCCTAAAATTTGGGATGAGCATTTTCGTTACATCCAAAATGCCTACAATCATGCCAAGCATTCATCTGCACAAATATCTCCATTTGAAGCTTATTTAGGTTACTTTCCAAAGTCTTCTTTGGATTTCATCTTTGGTAAAGATATTGCAGTGGATGGACAAAGCAATACATGAAAAGCATCGGGTTGATAATGATTTCCAAGTGGGAGATCAAGTTTAATTATACATCAGCAAGGAAAGACTATAAGGTGAAGGTAAAAATCTCAAGCCAATCAGATATGGTCTTCTCAAAATATTGGAGATGATTGGTAATAATGCTTTTCGATTAGATTTTCCAACTTACATGAAAATTTATTTTGTTGTGAATGTGGAAAACATGACATTGTAAAAGGCTCTAATGATTGATGATCATGAAGAGAATATTTAGATTCCATCTATAGAATATTTTGCTACTGAGTATTTAAATGAGTTGTAGGAAGACTCAATTCTTGATAAGAGGATAAGGACTTCAAGCAGAGGAAATGTAGATTATTTTCACGTGGGGCTAAAATATACCAATCTAAGTAAATGAAGGCGTATTGATATCAGGAAATTGAGGGAGTTCTAACCTCACTTACTTGTTGAGTAAAAACCGAATTTTGATGGTAAAAAAGCTTCTAATGGGGAGGAATGATCTAAGGGATCAAAATTATGCTCAAAATTAGAGTGCTCAAATTCTCCTGAAATAGGGACCAAACCATAGATCTCACTGTTTTGATTCCAATGAACCTTGAATCGCCTCAATATGACATTGTATGAGGAAGTTATCGAGTTTTGATTTTTTTGGCAAACAACAAAAAAATTCAACTTGTAGGTTTGATTAGAAACTGTATGGATGGCATGTGGTAATTCATACAATTTCATGGTGTTGACATCAATAGGATGACTATGTAGTACGAAGCAAATCAGAACAAGACATGTTGCTCGGTCGTACAAAGGCAATTGGCATGATTTGATTGGTTGGTGGAGATTTATTTTGGGCCAATCACAAAGTGACATGTTGCCCAATCACAAGGCACCACGTGGCATTTTGGATGAGGCCAAAATTTTGTTAAGGACTAGACGAGCCTCCACAGGGTTCGACCGCATGACCTCACAATACACAATGAAATGCCTTACCAATAATCCATGCATTGGTTCTTGTTAATACATGGAAGACATATTATTAATAAAGGGTTGTGTTGGCACTGTTGAGGGGAGGGCTAGGCCGGCAAGCTCACACAATCAGTGCAGCCCCAAGTTGTATGTTATTGCATGAATGTGCGAAAAGGTGAGAGAACGTGGGGTGAAAGGCCTTGGCCCCAGGTTCTGTTGACACCAGATAATCGATGACATAATATTTGGATGGGTGGGTGCGTGGCACCCTCCCTGTGCCCAACCAACAATCTTACTCAATATTATGTGACCATGAGGGGAGTCGGTGGGGTCCATGGCCCATGCCCATGACCCACAGTCATATTATATACCTCGTGATCAACTAGAGGGCGAAAAATAGGGGTGGAGGACTCAACTAATCATCCGAAAAATTCCAACCAACATGACGGGTTTCTTGGTTGAACCCATGAGCTACAATTGTGAAATTATCACTATGCAAGACCGCCGAAGATGAATTTGATTTCCATTTTTTACAAAGGGATTAATTTGAAGAAGAATCAATAGAGAAATGAAGAAGGATGCCTAACTTGGCCATTTTTTAGCCTTTTTGAGCCTAAGAAGAGCCTATATAGGGGTTTTTGGGTGTTCTCGACACAATAGAAGTGTTATTTTTGTACTTTGATTATTGTATGTTGATATAATTACACGTCTGAGAATATAATTTAAAGGGCCAACATTGAAAGTTGGATCCAAAGATGCAGCCCTAGAGAGGTGAAATCTGTCGTCAAATGGTTGTTTTGTGATGTTACTTGTTGTCCATTTTTCATAGTTAAATTGCAAAATTTAACTTAATTTGTGTTCTTTTTCAATATTGATACATTTTCCATAAGACATAACTAGCTTGAAAAATTTTACATGAAACCTTCAATTTTAATTTCAACTCAAAGACATAGCAAGTGGGGGCATGACGGGTGAGCAAGTGGGAAATAACGACATGACATGTGCAACAAGGTGGTGACTAGTGAACGTAGTGTAGGCAACATGGAAAGGCGGAGCACGAGGTACGGTGTGCCTGCCTAGTGGTGGGGTGCCCACATGCCCATAGGTAGGTCAGCCGAAGAGGCATGCGCACACAGCAAGGGGTGCCTACAAAACTTTAAAGGTTGACTCCATGATAGAAGGGGTATCGACCCATGAAAAAGGAAAAGGTTGAACACATAGATATTGGAGAGAAGGCCTTTGACCATGGTGGTATCCAAGAAATTCACAGATCAAGAAGGAAAAGCTAGTCTCTAATATTGTAGAAAAGGGCGAGTTTGTGACATCGCTGAGTGCATGTGATAAGGAAATTCTGAGGCAGCATGTGAAGGAAGTAGTGGAAAGGGGCATGCATGGTAAATGCGCTCACCCTAGCCAAGAAGGTCTTGGCTGTAAAGAACTTGGCTTTTGTATTATGAACAGAGTGTTGCAACCGTGTTATGCGAACCTATCATTGATGTAAAAATTCAGAAATAATAAAAGAAAATTTTCTTGAAATCTGTTGGCACTTGTTTGGTTCAGGGAAAATTTTAAGAACCACCCTAAATTTATATTTATAATAAATGGGCTAATCCCCATGATACATAGGAAAAATGGGAGGCGATTTTATCAATAATATAATATGTATATATAATGTTTTTGGAAAATCTCTCACCAGATTATATTATCTTGTACACTGATGGAGAATCTTTCATTGCATTATAAAATCTTGTAAGATCTTGGCAAATCTTTTACTAAATAATAAAACATTGTGAAGTCTTGGCGAATGTTTTGTTAAAGTGTGAAACCATATATGATAATAAGAAAACATATTCATTAAACTGTAATATACTAACATACATGTTTAGAAAAAAGAAACATAATTTTCTTTTCCTACAAATAATGTTCGAAGTTTCAATGGCCATGTTTGTCAATGTTCTTACAATACACTCTTTCATATCCTTATATTAGTTTTGATAATATTCCACAACAATGTTCTTGTAGGTGTTGATATTGACAATGAGTTCTGTCAATGTAGGAGAGATTAATCTTTTCTCAAAAACTTTTGTCAAGCTACCACCTTTTTCAAGTTATCAAATTTCTTTCTTATTCCATAGACTCCAACTGCGAGATAAAAAAAAAAAAAACACATCAAGTTT